>LPNX010923340.1:492423-532731 GCA_001517045.1 Pseudotsuga menziesii
TGTACATCCAAGTAAGTAGATCACCATGTGGACCATACACACAAGCATCAAGTATTATATCAGATATGATCCAATGACATAGGTGAGGATCCCATGTCCCATAATTCTGCTCCAAAAATATATAATGTGCATCAATATAATCATCCATTTTTTCTTTCATCCAAGAAGTGAATGAAGAACCTCAACCAAAATTTGATCCAAATAAGGAGCAAAGAAAACATGAAGACTTCAAGTGGCTCAAAGAAGTCTCATCGATACACCCATGAATATGTATATCATCATGAAATAACAGAGTATGTTTCTACCAACAATAATGTTCTTCAATCATATATATCTTCACCCAAGTGTAGGATTAAGTTCCTCCAACATCAAATGGACTAGGAAAGGAGCAAGGAAAATTATGAGTCTCCAAGTGACTCAAGTGAATACCATATGTGCATACATGTATATGTGTATCATCATAATGTAACAATGGATTCTGCTGAAAATGTGATTAATATGGTTATCTAATCATTTCATCATCAAAAGGAGATATAGGAGTTTCATACTCCTCATGTGGCACCATTAAAAAGAAACCTTTCACCCATACTTCATTACAATGAATGTTGAAAAATATGGAAGTGTAGGATGTAGGAGAAAGAACCAGCTCACCTAAAGGATTATAAAGTTCAAAATTACCATCATGTGAAGGCTCCATAGGGGTAGGAACATGCACCTCCCTCAAAAATGCAAAAAATTCATCATAGGTTGGTTCCAATGTAGTGGAATCATGCACTTCTTCAAAAATTGTGCAACCAATTTCAAGAGTAAACTCAAGTTCCTATTCCACCACAACAAGTGATTGGATCTCATCAAGTTCATCTTCAAACACATCAAGAACCTGCAATTTTCCATTCTCTCGTGATCCCTCATGTCATGAGAATCCTCCAGGAAATATACCATATGAAAATCTGAAACGTAGGAGGAAGAACAAGTATCTTTTAACCTCTTAAGAAGTTGCTCATTCTGATTTTTGAGCCTATGGATATCCTCATTATTATTAAAGTATGATTCATTTAACCATTCATTAATCTCAGCCAGATTTTTTCTTATCAAAAATCAAAGACATGAAATTACCTTCGATTGTGCACATTGCTCTTTGAATCTTCTCCATGTCTTCAAGGAAGGATGGCTCCTCCAATGAAAAAACGTTCCAACAAGAATTTGATACCAATACTCTAGTGTCATTTAGTATGCTAAGGGCCTCATGGATATTCATTTCACTCATCTTCAAAGGCCCTTCAATAACAAGAGGTTCTTGTTGAGGAACCTCCTCTTCTTCTTTCTTCTTGATTTGATCAACTTATTGAAGTTGAAGTGGTGATGGAAAATTTGACCTTGGTTCTTCATTCGCTGCTACAAGGTCTTCATATTTATTCTCATGATAAATTTGTATTGGAGCAACATTTTCAAATCTTATCTCTTTTTCACCAACATAGAGTTGTGAGCACCCATCAGTATGTACTCCTTCACCGTTCAAGCATCCATCGGTAGATGCCCTTTGGTCCATTTCCACATTAGAATGTGTTTCGGAATGATATTCAATAGTTTCAAGGTACTATTATTCATTATCATGTGTTGTTTCCTAATATTTTTCAAATTCATTTGGGAGTGAATTTTGATCTTCTTGATGTAATGCTTTTTCTACTTCACCACCCATAGATATTGGTAGCTCCTTGGTCTCCTCCATACTTATGCATTGGTGATTATTCCTTAATGAGTTTTCATTTTACTTATTGTAAAAAAATCCATACTTTAGAAGATACTATTGGAAATAATACCTTTCATGAATATCCCATGTCAAATTTTGATACCCCTAATAGCATGCTTCGATATCTTTGGGTGTAATTTCTTCTTCCCTTGGTGGGGGAGGAAGGAAAGTGGGATTGGTGGGTCGATTATGAAAACAAGACATCTCTTAAAAATTTTATTCAATGGATGGTATTAATTCACAATATCAAGGACCATGCTCTAATACCACTATAATTTCCCTTTTTTGAAATTTTGAAGAAAAGTGCAATTCAGACAAAATTCGAGCTTAACTAGTCATGACTCTAGAGGGTCACAACTTTCACCAAATGGTACCGTATTTGAAATGATATGTTGTGGTTATTATTAAAACATCCCAAGTTGGTTTATGGATACTTTGTATCAGACTTTATACCTATGCAACCTTTTTTGGGGCTGATGACAAAAAGGACAAAAATTACTAGGAAATTGTGATGAAATTCACCCTCGGGTGTAGGCCAACTAGGCTTCCCAACTCATGTACGAACCTACAAAATTTGTAAGAAGAGTATGGGGAATGATATTAGAACTTATAGAATTTCATCACACATGTTTATTATTTCTGTAAACTGGTTATACAGTTCCACATTCGTTTGATAACTTTCAGTGAAATTGCTTATGGGGAAATTGCATAACTAGCTTGATTTTGAAATATGAAAGGTAGAGTTAAAGGTTCAGATCAGCATGTGAAATATAGGAAAAATATACAGAATTCCAATGGATTCCCCAATATTATTGAACACCATATAAATCCCTTCATAGAATTATGATATACAACTCATTCAGTATGGGAGTCAAATACATGAAAACTAGTGAATTAGTAGCATGGAATTGCAAGAGTTTTACATATGGATTCCTTGGATTTCAACCCATAGAGAATATGGACATGAAATTACATAGAAATAAATCATATATGGTTGTCCCTATTGATGTAGTTTTCACTTTGGAATGTATTCACTTGTATATTTTATATTGTATTTCATTGTACCCCGACGGAGATGTTTGTTCCTCCGATCAGGAGAGTCATTAATATAATAAAGTCATGTAAAGTCATTGAGGTTAACCCTTCATTGTAATTTAGGTAAATAGTCCCCATGGTTAATGGGTATTAGAGTTATTATACTCTTATAGTGAGGTTGGCCCTGTAAGAGTAAAATTCAAGTGGAAAACAAGTATAAATAGAGAGTGAGACTCTCTATTTGGAACACAAACTCACTCAATTGTAGCGCATGAGTGAGAGAGGAGAAGCTCGCACAAGTGAGAGAGAGAACAGTTGTTGAAGATCGTATTTTTTTTTTGGGTTTTACTTTTGTCATTATTTCTCATTCTATCTCTGAGGAAGTTGCGGGGTTTTCTCCTTTATGGTTTCGCCGAGGAAAATTCTTTGTCTCATGTCTCTTGTGATTATTGTTTTGCATGTTATTATTTCAGATAAGATCCTAGATCATATTGATTAAATGATAAAAAATATAACATGGTATTAAAGATAACCTGAGAAGAAGACACTATGCAACTACAGAAGCTAGGGATTCTTACCTATTGGATCTCTCTCCACTAATCATTAGCAAAAGGAGGTTAGGATAACTCTCCATTGAAGGGGGCATATTTCTGTCAAAGCAGAATTTGATTTCTGGCATTTTCATTTTTTGACATGTCACTGCTATGGGAAATTAGGGCTTTCCATAGAAGTGGAATTTTTGAGTAAGCCTAGAATATAATTTCTCACCTCCTCAAAATTGAAATTTAGAGACCAAGATCAAAGTTTTTGGTTGGGTAGAACTGTGGGAAAGTCAAACCCTAATTTGAAAAACCCTAAAAGACTAAAAATAGTCATTTTGGTACATTCTCTATATCTCAATACCGGAGAAGGATCGAGAGCCGAAACATTTACAAGACGAAGATAAATTCCTGATGTACCTTTTGGAAAACTTTTAGCCTCATATTCTCTATATTCTAGGACATATGATTCCTCCAAATCAAGGTTGCAGCCTCTCCCAGGATTCATCCCTAAATAAGACACCTTGGGAGAATTGTTACATCTCGGGCTATGAAGGTCCAAATGAAATTTTGAAAGATTTTGCATATAGGGAATGGACTTTACTTTCTTTTATATATGTTTCAAATCCATAAGTTGAAATAGTGACACATGGCAGTCTGTACAAGTTCGCTATGTTGAACCGCTCTTAAAATAAGTCACCTTGGGAAAACTCTCATAAGTCCCAATTGGTGAAACTAACTCTACTAAAACCTTTGGTGTTGGAAATAGCACAGATGAGGCTACCTCATTACGAATTTTTAGACACATAGAAATACTACTTTCATAGATACCACGGAAACAATATCAAGAAATTCTGCATAAGAAATTGAAGAAAACTAGGGCATCAGATATTTTGCAGTTCTGATCGGAGTTTTGGGAAAATGAGTATGCTGCTCAGCTCGCCTTTAGGAGGCACATCTTTCTATCCAATCAGATCTAAAATATTCCAATTTTTGGAAATTAGGGTTTCTTTTACAAACCCTATATCATCCATCTTTGAAACTAGGATAGACACCTCAAATCGATTCTATCATCTCATCCCTCATGTGTCATCCTTGAAGACACCAAAAGGAAGTGTTTGATGCTATGATGAATAAATCAAAGAATAATAAGATATTGTTATAACCACCTTGAATGGCCTCCCACAATCATGGGACTCATTGAGTAGAGGAATGTGTGCCAAAAGGAAGTGTTTACCTTCAGCAGACTCTAGGAAGAGTGCACACAAGAAGAAGCTCGACTCATAATAACAGAAGAGAAGATGGGAGAAGCTAAAGATCAAGCTCTCATGATTCAAATAAGATACCTTAAGTGATGAGGTATATGAAGGACTCAATTCTTGAAGAACCTCTTATCCATCTTAGCATTTGGATAAGAAATGATGATGTTATGAATGAAGAAGATGATGAAGCTAAAGGCTCAACAAGGAGTCTACCCATGAAGCAAATAAAGATAAGTATTTGAATTGTATTTTCCCACATATCCGGTTGTTTATATTATGAAATGTATTATGCATGATAGAATGTCTATATTAATGACAATATACTACTAATATGCATGTGATGGGTAAGTGGCCCATGGTGCTATACGACAATCCATTGCTACTTATCTAGAATGAAACCTCTTTGTTGACATATTAGATTAGTGCACAATCTCAATGATGTCATGGTAGAGATGGAAGGAATCTAGAAATTTTCCATGAGATATGGATAAATGTTGTATTGGCTAAAATAGTTGCATAATTATATCTTATGCATAAGAATATTTCATTACGAATATGCCTTCTGAAATGTGTCTAACCATACGACTGGTGCATTTGACTTGTAGAAAAGATCGCGTACAATCACCTACAAGAAAAGAAGGATGAGACTTGTTCTGAAGAACAAGTGAGGACAGTTCAAGAAATAATACAAAATGAAGAATAGTATGATGAGACTTCAAGAGGCCTCAATCACAATCTAGTTATGTGAAATTGTTGAGTGACATCCTTGATGCAGAGCCTTCCAACTATGAAGAAGTAGCCAAGAACAAAGGGAAGGAAAACACCAGTTCAAGAAGAATGATTTCTAGGATCCAATATCAAAACCTGAAGGGAAGTCTGTAGTGTATTCCATATGGATCTACAAGATCCAGCATGTAGTAGATGGAAACATCATGGGATACAAGGAAATATTAGTAGAAGAGGAAGCTACTTGTCACTCCAGTACAAAAATGTTTCAATACATGGAGTATGAAAGGCAGAGGAAGAATGATGCTCCGCTTCAGAGGGAGTGACTGTAGAAGATCCTAAGGTTTGATAAGGTATGACAGGATAGATAGATTACTAATGGCTCTAGGATTTACTGAGAGTAAATCAGATTCCAACATTTGCTTCAAGGTTGAAGGCAGAAGACCAGTGATGCTCATGTTATATGTCGATGACTTGTTCCTGATAGGAAAAGAGGAACCCATTAAAGTTGGAAGAAGGAGACTTATTTTCAAGTTTGAGATGGACTTGGTTATGAAGTACTACTTTCTAGGCATGGAGGTGTGGCAGAGTGTAGATGGAATCTCCCTTGGACAAGGGAAGTATACGGTGGAGATTCTGAAGAGGTTTGAGAAGATGGACTGCAAGGCCATGGCCACACCTATGGCATCAAACCTGAAGCTATTGAGTGATGCTTCATCAGAGATGGTCGATGCCATCATGTATTGTCAAATGATTTGTTCATTAATGTTCCTGATGAATATGAGACCAAACATATGCTTTGTTGTGAACAACATGAGCCAGTTGTTAGAATTTCACCATTAAGCTAGCATTATATTAGGATCTTTACTGAGAGAATAACAAGCACAGCAATCAAACACAAGAGACAATGAACACAGTGTTTATCCCTGGGGAAACTATAAATGGTGAAAACCCCACAACTTCCTCAGAGATAGAATCAGCACCAAAATAAGAACCCAAAATAGTAAGTGATCTCCTGATAGCAGTAACCTTCTTTCTATCTAACCCCAATGTCTTCTCCTTCCTCAACTATGTTCTATACTTGAGTGTGTATGAGTTGTGTGATAAACAGAGAGTCCAAATCTCTATTTATACTAATCCCAACATGACTAAAACCTTACTAGGGCCAACCTCACTAGGAGAGTCTAATAACCCTAGTGCACCGAAACTGCGAGGACTTTAACCCTTAGACAATAGGAGGGTTACCCACAATTACTTGACATGACTTGTTTACATGATAGACCTTCGCGATAGGAACATCGGGGCATGACATAACTCAAGTACATCCTGGAATAAAAATCGGCTTACAATATATAAGAAATACAATTGAAATACATTCCAAATTTACATATACATCAACACTCCCTCTTAACTAGGAAGGTATTCTTTTGACACAATTTTCAACACAAGTCTTCTTCTCTATATCTTTTGGATCATCATCGAGTCCTCATCATATTCAAGTCTTCTTCATCTTTATGCCATATTCATCTTCAAGTCATCTTCATCTTAACGTCATCTTCATCATCGGATCTGGATCATCACTCGATCTGGATCATCACTGGACATCAACACTGGATATGGATCATCACTTTATCTGGATCATCCCTTGATTTGGATCATCACTGGGCATCATCACTAGATCTATATCATCACTCGACATCATCACTGGATCTGGATCATCACTCGATCTGGATCATCACTGGGTCATCATCACAGGTTCTATCTCTTGATTCTTCTCGTCATAGGAACCTCTACAGAGCTAGTCCTTTTTCATACTGGATGCATCATCATAGAGCTAGTATTTTTTCATACTAGATGTGGCATCACAGAGCTGGTCCTTTTTCATACCAGATGAGGCATCACAGAGCTGGTCCTTTTTCATACCAGATGTGGCAGCTACTCAAAGCTAGTACTTTTTCATACTAGATGAGTCTTCACAGAGCTAGTCCTTTTTCATACTAGATGAGGAACCACAGAGCTGGTCCTTTTTCATACCATATGAGGCAGCTACTCAAAGCTATTCCTTTTCATACTAGATGAGTCTTCATAGAGCTAGTCCTTTTTCATACTAGATGAGGCATCACAGAGCTGGTCCTTTTTCATACTAGTTGAGGCATCACAGAGCTAGTCCTTTTTCATACCAGATGTGGCAGCTACTTAGAGCTAGTCCTTTTTCATACTAGATGAGTCTTCACAGAGCCAGCCCTTTTTCATGTTGGATGTGCCATCTACACAGAGCTAGTCCTTTTTCATACTAGATGTGTCTTCACAAAGCCAGCCCTTTTTCATGCTAGATGTGACATTCACACAGAGCTATTCCTTTTTCATACTAGATGTGTCTTCACAGAGCCATCCCTTTTCAATGTTGGATGTGGCATCCACACATACACCTGATAATGGAAGGAACCAATCCTCTCACCATGTCACAGCTCTTACATCCGACCATGGAAGGAACCAATCCTCTCACCATGTCGGAAGGGCACAACACTTATATCTGACCATGGAAGGAACCAATCCTCTCACCATGTCAGAAGGGCTCAGCACGGACACATCACTTCCTCTTGCGAGGAATCTCGATCTGGAGAACACCAAGATTCTCCCTAAATTACTCAAAATTCACCCTATCCAATGTCTTAGTCAACACATCAGCTATTTGTTCATCCGTTGCAACATACTGGAGCTTCACTGCTCCTCTCTACACCATATCCCTGATATAGTGATACTTAATATCGATATGATTTGACTTGTCATGGAATACTGGATTCTCTGACAACTTTACACAACTCTGGTTGTCACAGTATATACAAGTAGCATCTAGCTGGAGATCAAAGAAATCAGATAGTAGCTTCCTTGGCCATACTGCATCACAACTAGCTGAACATGCTGCAACATACTCTACTTCAGCTGTACTCAGTGCCACACAGGATTGCTTCCTGCTAAACCATGAGATCACTCTTGATCCCATACTGAAGCAACACCCTGAAGTGCACTTCCTATTGATGGCACTGCCTACCCAATCTAAATTAACATACCCCTCCAGGTTAATCCTTTGATCAGCCTTATACTTGAGCCCATAATCAACCGTACCTTTCAGGTACCTCAGAATATGCTTTGTAGCAGTCAAGTGAACATGTCTCGGATCTGTCACGTATTGGCTCAAGGTGTTCACAGCAAAGAAAATATCTGGTCTCGTGTTCATTAGGTACATCAAGGACCCAATCATCTGACTATACATCATGGCATCAACTGTCTCTGATGAAGCATCACTTAATAGATTTAGGTTTGATGCCATAGGTTTGGTTAATGCCTTGCAATCCATCATCCCAAATATCTTCAGGATCTCTACTACATAATTCCCTTGTCCAAGGAAGATTCCATCTATATTCTGCCACACCTCCATACCTAGGAAATAATGCATCATTCCCAAGTCCTTCATCTCAAACCCAGCAGCAAGCTTTCTCTTTCTATCAGCAATCAACCCATCCATACCTGTCACAAATAGATCATCTACATATAGTAGAAGCAACACCGGGTTGCCATATTCAACCTTATAGTAAAGGATCGAATCTGCTTTACTCCTGGTAAAGCCCAAACTAGATAGAAAGTTGTCAATTCTATCATACCATGTCCTGGGTTCCTGTTTCAAACCATATAGGGATTTCTTCAATCTACACACATGAGACTCCTTTTCATGTGTCTCAAAATCGAGTGGCTGCTCCACATACACTTCCTCTTCTACTACACCATTCAAGAAAGCAGTCTTGACATCCATTTGGTGTATCTTTCATTTCATCATTGCAACCAGAGCAAGTACCGATCTAATGGAAGTGTATCTGGCTACAGGTGCAAAGGTTTCTTCATAGTCTATTCCTTCTTTCTGAGAGAAACCCCGAGCCACAAATATTGCCTTATACTTTTCAATGCTATCGTCTGCAGCATGCTTGATCTTGTAGATCCATTTGGAAGTTACAACTGACTTCCCTTCTATTATTGGGACAACATCCCAAACATCATTCTTCATGATCAATTGATACTCTTCGATCATCGCATCCTTCCATTCTTTCCGTTCTTCCACTTCTTCATACTTGGAAGGTTCTTTATCAATAAACTCACATAGTAAAGCTACATAACTGGAACAGGATCTGGTTCTCTTTCTTTCTCTGAGATTCTCTTTTGGAACCTCATATCTTTTCGCGCCTTGGATAATCTCTCGTACCCAAGCAGGTTTCCTCTTGTGAGGTTTCTTCTCCTGTGGTGGATCTACAGGTCTTTGTGGTTCTTCAAATTCTCGATCTTCTTCTTGAGTTTCTTCGTTCATGATTGTATCATGAATTCTGGCAGCTTCTTCTTCTTCAGGTTCTTCAGCAGGTTTCTTTCTAGATTTGATGTAGGCTAAATCTTCATCAAATGTTACATCCCTGCTGATGTCAATCTTTTTGAACCCTGGGAAGTATATTCTGTAATCCTTCGAGCTTTTATAGTTTCCCACAAATGTACCCTTCTTTACTGAAGGATCTAATTTTGTTCTCTTCTCTTTTGGAATGTGTATGTACATAGGACAGCCGAATATTTTGAGATGGCTGACTTCTGGATTCTTGTAGGAGAAGACTTCTTCAAGATTCTTGTTCTTGAGTACTCTATGTGGAGTACAGTTATGTACATACACTGTTGTTCTGGCTGCTTCTTCCCAAATATGCATAGGAAGATCTTGATCATGAAGCATAGCTCTTGTACCTTCCATGATAGTTCTATTATTCCTCTCTGCAATCCCATTCTGTTGTGGATTATAAGGAGTGGACAACTCCCTCTTAATCCCTGAGTCTTTACATAGTTCCTTGAACTCATTTGAAGTGAATTCTCTGCCATTGTCTGATCAAAAAGTCTTGATCGTCTTTTCAGTATGGTTCTCGATCAAGGATTTGAATTCCTTGAACTTGCTGAACACTTCATCTTTATTCTTCATGAAGTAAATCTATGTCTTCCTAGAAAATTCATCAATAAAAGAGACATAGTACACATACCCACTTAGTGAGCTTGATTACATTGGTCCGCATACATCGAAGTGAATGATTTCCGAGATTCATTTTTCCTTGCTCTCGGTACTTGGAAATTTATTCTTTGCGTTCTTTCCTTTCGCACATCCTTTGTAGAACCCTTCATGTTTTGCTTGAATTTCTAGAATACCTTCAACAGATTTGCTTGCAAGTGGTAGTGCTTTATAATGCACATGTGCAAGCCTTCTATGCCAAAGTTCATTTGGTTCTTCTGAGTCAAGAACCAAAGCTTGATCTGGTTGGCCCTTCAACTTGTATAGACCTCCTTCTTGTTCTCCAATCACTATTGCATCGTCAAAATTCTTTCCCTTTGGCCACATAAGAACTTGGCCATCTACAAAAGCAACCCTCATTCCTTTTGCATCCAATGCGGATATAGAGAGGAGGTTCTTCTTTAGTCCTAGAACAAATAATACATTCTTTATCTTCAAAGACTTTCCTGAGTCTAGTTTATAGGAGGATTCACCACTACCTTTTATTGGATATTGGTAGCCATCTCCAAGTTTCACCTTGTCAGGTGACTCATGTTCAGATAGCTTAACAAATGATTCTTTGAATCCTGTCATGTGCTTGGAAGCACCACTGTCTATGAACCAATCATTGCTTCCATGTGAAACAGTTCCCATAAGAGCGGAGATCGGTACATATTCTTCCTCACTTGAAGAATCATCATTTTCTTCTCTGATTCTCTTTGTGGAAGGTTCATCATCCTCTACAGCATGGGCATGATGTCTTCTCTTGTTTCCCTTCTTCTTTAGGTTTCTTTTGTTAGGGCAAAATATGGACATGTGACCTTTCTCATCACATGTGTAACATCTAATAGTTTTCAGATCTTTTCTTGAGTGTGAGATCTTACCTTTGGATTGATGATGGCTCCTTCTGTTTTTCTTGGAGTGAATTGTGAGAGATTGATCTTCACTTCCCATCTTCTCTTCTTGAGTTTCTTTCTGATCTTCTTCTTGAGATCATTCTTCCCACAATTTGCTGAATTTAACTAACTTCTTTCTGGCACAGATACCTTGAATGAAAGAGTCCCATGATCTAGGGATACCATTCAAGGTTGTCATCACAATCTCTGCATTTTCCACTTCTTCATCTACTGCTTCCAGCTACTCCTTGATCTGAGAAACCCTTGTAAAGTAAGACTGAAACCAAAGAGATCCTATACTTCCAGGCTTAGAAGTTATCAGCTCCCTCAATCTTTTCATCAAGCTTGGTATGATGAGACATATTAAACTGAGAACCTCAAATGGATGCTTTAGATCTTACCAGGCCAAGATGTCGGATCTAGATTTGGAGCTGAAATCTTACATTGCTGGTTCAATAGCAAATTAGGGTTTCTCTTTTCCGAAGTTTTGTCCACCCAAATTCCTTGAAATTTATCCCTAAATTTGATTTTGGGGAGGAGATCAATCAAGACCTGGGCTCACTGAAAAATTCTTCTTTTGTGAAAAGCCCTAATTTCCAGCAGGAGTGTTGGGTCCAAAACTGAAAAACCTCATCATTGGATTTTGCTTTGACGGAAATATGTTCCCTAAGGAGGACAGTTGTTCCACCTTAAATTTGCTAAAAAACTGTGGAGGAAGATTCACAAACTAGGAATCCCTAGTTCATGCAGCTGCACAGTGTCTTCTTCTCAGGTTAGCTTTGATACCATGTTAGAATTTCATCATTAAGCTAGCATTATATTAGGATCTTTACTGAGAAAATAAAAAGCACAGCAATCAAACACAAGAGACAATGAACACAGTGTTTATCCTTGGGGAAACCATAAATGGTGAAAACCCCACAACTTCCTCAGAGATAGAATCAGCACCAAAAGAAGAACCCAAAACAGTAAGTGATCTCTCGACAACAGTAACCTTCTTTCTATCTAGCCCCGGTGTCTTCTCCTTCCTCAACTATGCGCTACACTTGAGTGTGTATGAGTTGTGTGATAAATAGAGAGTCCAACTCTCTATTTATACTAATCTCAACATGACTAAAACCTTACTAGGTCTGACCTCACTAGGAGAGTCTAATAACCCTAGTGCCCCAAAACTGCAGGGACTTTAACCCTTAGACAATAGGAGGGTTACCCACAATGACTTGACATGACTTGTTTACATGATAGAACTTCCTGATAGGAATGTCAAGGCATGACATAACTCAATTACATCCCAGAATAAACATCGAGTTACAATATATAATAAATACAAGTGAAATACATTCCGAAGTTACATATACATCAACACCAGTTCCTGACAATTGCAAAGCATGTAGTGAGGTACTTGAAGGGTATAGTTGAGTGTGGGCTCAAGTATGATACAAATTAGAAGACTAACCTACATGGTTATGTTGATTCGGATTGGTAGAGCCAATGACAACAAGAGCACCATGGGTTTCTTCTTCAGTTTGAGATTCATTATGGGCTACTGGTTTGGCAGGATGGAGTCCTTCATGGAAATGAGTATAGCCGAGAGAGGAGAAGTGAATCTCCAATTTGTGATCTAGATCGATATCTCTCGAAAGAGGGAGTTCTAGCATAGTCAGTGTTATCACTCCAGGAAAATCCTCTAGGTTGTAGCTCGAGGATGCCTGGTAACTTACAATGTTTTTTGGGGTTTTCAGATATGGGTCAATTCAGTCGACCTATGTAACCTTTCCACTCTCAAGGAAAGAATAAGACTCACTTGTTTACAATGCTTTTAGTTGTAATTTGCTCGGAATTTTGAAAATAAGGTGCAGGGATGGAGAACTCACCAGGATGGCAGACTTACACACATAACACATGCATATAAATGGATAAATCCTGTTGAGGATGGTATTTATAAATCAAATATCACTAATAAACCAATAGGATGAAATCTATTGGCTTTTTAATAAATCTAAAAATGACCTAAATGCACATTCAAGCATAAACACAGTAAAGAAAGAGATGATGGCTGAATAGATCACGACAAAAGATCTTATACCATGAATAAGTATAATGAGAAGCTTGAAAGAATTATTGGCTCATAAATCCCCGAAGTTGAACCTTTATTATAAAAACAATCATGGGCTTTATAGCCTTCTACAAAAATCACAGATCCTGAAAATCCGATCTGTTTACACAAAAAATAATTGAAAGTGATAGTTTTTCCAAATTAGGGATTCAAACCCTTGCTTACTATTTGTTTATCTACTTTGAAGATATATTTCACTGAGCGAGCTCTTAATAACTGAAGTGTTCACTAATAATCACCACTGCTGGTTCATCATGAAATTGTCACCAGCAACCAGTGCCTCGGTGTTTAACTGAAGTGACCTTTCCTGTTTAACCCGCCAGATTTTCCTATCTTGTCACCATAGTCGGTGATCAAAATATTTTTCCTTTAGCCCATCGGTGCTCCAAGTCTCAACACGATCGCATTTGTTGGTGCTTTAAACTACTAGCATCGTGACGGATTCTTTATCGACGATCGGAAGCTTTTTCCTTTACCCCATCGGTGCTCCGAGTCTCAACACATCGACGCTCTCCATCACTAGCTCGTCAGCGATCGGGAGTTGTAATAAATAATGCATCGAAACCTTTTATCTGATCACTGTCATAGTTTCATAGGTGAACCGAACTAATTTTATCATTGCCGGAAGTTGATTGATGAAGGAATTGGGGCATTAGTTTTTTATGCCGCCGATGGACAGTCTTGCTATTGGCCGATGTGCGTTATCTCTTTTTATTTTTCAAAACTTTATATTTTTAACTGTCAGTGATTTTGCTTTATCTCTATTGAAGGTCAGTAGGAGTTTGAACCGGAGCTTTATTTCTCTATGCCACTGACACCATGGAGATGCTTAGTTCTAGACTCGTTGATCCATAGTATTTATTTCTTTCGATCACCGAAATGTTCATCTGATCGCAAAACCCGTAGTATGTATATTTTCCATCGTTTTGGCTCCTTAGTGGACTAACTTGCTGATGGTTAGTGTCTTTAAGTTCCGATTTCTGATACTTGACTTCGGCAACCTTTAGTTCTTCATATCACCGACATTGCAGAACCTTTTAGCTTTGCCTCGCTGCTACATTGTCTTCAGTTCTTTTGATCATCGATTAGTCTGTATTATCTCAAAACCCATAGTTAGTCTATTTCCCATTGTTTCAGCTCCTTAGTGGACTATCTCACCGATCCGTAGCCCTTAGTCCTTTTGATCACCGATGATTTCCTATTTTCATGCTATCAGAATTACTATTGATTGATCGAAGGCCTTTTCTGTTTGTCTCCCACCGTTGTGGCTCCCTAGTGGACTATTGTGCCGACGATTAGTGTTTTCAAGTTCCGACGCATAGTCCTTAGTTCCCCCAATCGTCGATGATTTTGTGTTGTGGCAGAACCCATAGTCTGTAAGTCTGTCAGTGGCTAATGAGATGTTTTGATCCTCTCTCAAGCCACCAAAGCTATAACTTGGTGAAATTTTATCAAAAACTGAGGATTTCAAACTGTTAGTGACATTCATATTCCTCATTACGTGAATTAAATTCTTCATATGAAAAGAAATTATTTTGGGAGATAACATCTGGCTCCTACTTGGGGATGGGAACCTCCCAATGAGGTCCCAAGAACCCCAGACCAAAATGCCTTTCCCTAAAAGCAACTAAGTAACTAAGCACTAGAATTTATTGTTCGATTGGGCATGGAGTCTTATTCTGAAAGAAAAACAACCTACTATCTACTAATTTACAATCATAAGGCTTTAGAGCCTCAAATAAAATAGAGCCTCAAGAACCGCCCATTTACTGGGCCATCAAATAGCTCTTCACCTTCCAGATTTTGCAATTTGAAGGTGTTGTTCTTATGTACCTAGGATATCACAAAAGGGCTAATCCACAAAGAGTCAAATTTTCCATATTTCCCCTTGTCCTATCTGACAGCATCCCACTTGAGGACCCAATCTCCGATCTGGAAGTTGTATGCCTTTGCTCTTTTGTCAAACATGCCCTTTATCCTCTGTTGATGAGCTTTTGATTTTCCTACAACCTGCTCCCTTGTTTGTTGTAATTCTACCAAATCCATCATTCTTCTTACCATATCATTTGGTTCATCCTCCTCTTCCTAAAAGAACTTTGCCATTGGAAGGATGAGCTGTATAGGAAAGATTGCCTCAGTGCCATAAACTAGTTTGAATGAAGAATTCCCTATGGATATTTTGTTTGTCACCCTATCAGCCCATAAAGCAAACTTAAGCTTTGAATCCCATCTTTTCTGATTTGTCTCTAGCAACTTCCTAATTATTATGACTAAGCTTTTGTTGGATGACTCAGCCAGGCCATTTCCTTGTGGGTAATAGGATGTGGAGTGCACCAGTTGAATACCCATTGATTCACACATTTTAACTAATTCCCTAGCCTTAAAATCTGGTGCATTATTAGTTACTAACCTTACTAGGCAACCAAACCTGCTGAAGATGTTCTCATATAAGAATCTCATGATGACTTGATGAGTGGCATTTCTGGCGGGTACTGCTTCTATCCATTTGGTAAAGTATTCAATGGCTTCTAAGATCCATTTATGATGTCCACTAGAAGATGGATTTATTTCACCTATGAAATCTAGACCCCATTGCTGGAAAGGCCCATTCACTATAACTGGCCTAAGGGGAAAGGACTTGAGCTGCTGCTTCCCTATAAATATTTGACATTGGTCACAGGCCCTTACAAAAGTGCATACATCAACAAAGAGGACTGGCCAATAGTATCATGCTTTTAAGATCTTGTGGGGTGTGGTTTTCCAGTAGTGGTGGCCTCCACATGTACTGGAATGAAAGTGATGCATGACCTGCTCTGCTTCCTCTTTATCTAGGCACCTTAACAAAATCCTAGACTGATCCCACCAGTACAACAGTTTGTCAATTATGCAAAACTTAATAGATTTTAACTTAAGAGTTCGTGCTTGGTTAGGAGTGAGATCAGGAGAAACTTCTAATTTAAGCAAAAATTGAATGATACCTGAGTACCACTCACATGAATATATGTTCTCATGGACTGTTATTCTGATCTTGATTTACTTCTATTTCAGCTGCTACCATAGTCTGCACCTTTACTGATCTGATACATGTGAAATTTATTCCCATTAGTTCACAATTTTCTTTGGCCATGAGTTTGGCCAGGCCTAATCCCTTTACCAGCTTGGTGGGTTTCACCTCTACATCAAATTCAATGAGTTTGGAAATCCACTTAGCTCTCTTCCCATCAATTTCAGGCTGATTCAAAACATCCTTCACAGCAGCTGAAGTGACATACGTAATGACCTTTGCATGGAGAATATAGATTCTGAAATTCTTCAAAGCTTTTATGAGAGCATAAGCCTACTTCTCAACTGGGTCATACTTCAGCTCAGCATCTCTCAGGGTTCTGCTAAAGAAAGCAATTGGATGATCAAGACCTTCATCATTCTTTTGTAATAGTACAGCTTCCACTATGTCATAAGATGCAAAAGAGAAAATGTAAAAAACCTTCATGTAGTTGGGACAAATCAGGGTTGGGGCCTCCATGATGGCTTTCTTAATGTCTTCAAAATAATTTATTTCCTGGTTAGTCCACTTGATTTCTGCATCCTTTTTTAGCATGGTTGTTATGTGCTTTACCAGCTCGGAGAAATTTGGAATGAATCTCCTGAAAAAGTTTATCTTGCCTAAAAAGGGCTGAATGTCTCTTTTTGACCTTGGTATTGATAGCTACTGAATTTCCTCCACTCTTACCGGATCGATGTTTACACCTTCAACTGAGACTATGTGGCCTAGGAGCTTTCCTTCATTGAGTGAAAACTAGGATTTCTTGGGGTTCAATGATATTCCATACCTTATGCACTTCAGAAATACTTCCTTAAATGCTGCAAGTGATCATGATAACTGTGAGAGTAAATTGTTAAGTCATCCAAATATATCAGCACAAATTTTTCTTTTAGCCCTACAAAAGTTATGTCCATGGCTCTCTAAAAATTAGCCCCAGCATTCATTAGCCTAAATGGCATTTTAGCATACATGAAGGTGCCCTAGGGGGTGGTAAAGGCAGTCTTCTCTTGGTCATCAGGGTGCACAGCAACTTGGTTGTATCCAAAGAACCCATCAAGGAAAGACATATCTCTAGGCCCCAAAACTTTCTATGAAAGGTGCTCCATCTTGGGCAGTGGATAGTTGTCTTTATTGGAACACTTGTTCAAGTTTCTAAAATCCACACACAACTTGATTTCTCCATTTTTATTTCTTACTACTAACAGGTTTGCAATCCACTTGGAATATCTTAGGGGAATTATGATCTTGGCTTTAAGGAGCTTGTGGATCTCTTTTTAAATTACTGGTAATAGGAGAGGGATGATGGGTCTCAGCTTCTGTTTGAAAGGAATGGTGTCCTTCTCCAAAGGAATTCTATGCTAGATGATATTAGTGTCATACGTTTTTAGGTCACTATACTCCCAGGAAAAAACATCACCAAACTCTTTTATCAGGCTGCAAAATTCAAACTTTTGTTCAGCAGTCAGCCAAGTGGATAGATTTATCAATTTTGGATGGATTTGGCTACCTATGTTTTGCTCTTGGATAGTAGGATCTAGCTCCCTTTTGGAAGGCTTGAAAGGGCTGTCATTGTGATCAAATAGTTCTTCCAGTAGTACTAGGCCTCGGGGAATGTAGTTGTTGGGCAATTGGACAATATTGTGCTCAGTCACTTTATCCTTTAACTTGAGCTGCTTGGATTCCTCTAGGTTAAGGTTTTCCTGGTTTATGTGTATGTTAGAGAATTCATCCACTAACTGAAGGAATTTACTAAGCTCCTCATCATTCTCAACACCCTCCAAAATTTTACATTGTCTGGCAGAGACAGTCTGTACTTGACATGAACATCATAGCTGAGTTTTGGGGGCAAAGGAGGAATAAACATACTTGTAGAGACAGCCAGGGAATCAGCCAGGTGATTCAAATCCCTAGGAATATATGACAGTTCAAAAAACATAAATGAGTCTCTGAGTTTCCATACCTTGTCCCTGTAGGCCTTCAATCTGATATTATTTGCCTGAAAAGTGTATTTGACCTGCTGTATGATGAGGTCTACGTCCCCAAAAATCTTCACGCACATGATCCCCATCTCCTTGGACGCTTTAACTCCTAGCAGCAAAGCTTCATATTCTACTACATTGTTAATGGTTTTGAAATCAAGCTTATAAGATAGGTGAATGTTTTCCTTAGATGGGGAGATCAAGACTACACCCATGCATGCTAAGTTTTGAGCGCTAGCCCCATCGAAATACATGGTACAAATCACTATTGTGACTTCTTTGGGCTGTGGATGGGTGGGCTCAGTGAGCTGAACTAATTTCTACTACTTATCATCTATTTGCAAAATGCAAGACCCTAAATCAGTGTCAACCGCGTAGATGGGGTGATTTACTGAGCGGTTCTCCTTGCTTATAATGCATGCTAGCTAATTTTCCCTATACAGCCTCTTAGTCTCCCCTCCAAACATGGGAATGGTGACATACGTGAGATCCATTTGAAGGGTTCCACCTAATCTTTTGATCCATGACCAGGACAGCAAGAGGCCGAATTTTGGGGGAATATTAGCCACTACGATGTCCATCATTACGCTTTTCGAAGGTAGCTGAGTTAAGTTTACAGTGAGGTATTTGACAAGGCCCAAGCACTTGACCTTCCTGGAGTCAAAAGAGAATAAATCATGGTAGGGCTTAGTGATGTTGAGGCCAATCTCATCCATCATAGCCTTTCGTATTAGGTTATGAGAGGCTCCTGAATCCAACAGACATTTATGGAGGATTTTATCATGGATGTTCAAGGATATATAGAACGGTGGGCAGGAATCCTTTAGGTCTTCGATCATGGGGCCCAGGGTTACAACAGGATTGTCATATTGTAGGTTCACAAATTCAATGTCAATGTGCACCTTGGGCTGAAGGGAATTCAGAATGGAGGTTTTAAATGCATCATTCTTCATCAACTCAATTAAAGGGAAAGGGATTTTCAATTTTTGTATTTCAGACTCAAGGTTGAAGGAATAATGCATCCTATCTAGAAACCTTACCTCATGAGCTATAGGCTTGATTTGGGCTTGATCAGGTGTGGCTGAAGGTGTTGGTTTATGCAATGCTTTGGATGGAACAGCCACTTTCTTTGGTAAAACAGCAACCTTTCTAGCAAGAGCAACAGGCTGCTTGACAGGTACAGCATTCTTCTTGAGGGGAGCAACCAACCTAGACCTCAGTTGGTAACCTCCCTGACTATTATCCTGATAGACAGCCTCTTCAGTGATCTGCTCATCAATCAGGGCTTCCTCATATTCTTCCTGTGTCAAAAAAGAATACTCCACCTCATCCTCCTTGCAGTGGATATTGTCTTCAACTTCTCCTTCTTCTTCAATGAATTCTGGCTCTTATTCTAATACAGCATTTTAAAATAGAGCTCTTATCCTCTAGTCTTCCCCTTGATTACTCTCCCTTCTAAGAATCTAAGAAGGGGGGTTTCCTCTTCTATAAGGAACAAAATTTGGGTTTCGAGGAGAAAAGTCACTTGGCCCCTTACCCCTCACCGGCAAATGTCCTTGGTCCTTCAATTTAGACATTTCAGTAGTCAGGTTATCTAAAAGTTTGGTCATTTTTTCAATCTTATTCTTTGATGCAGAAGCCCCACTGTAGTCTGCTAGTTTCTTTCTCCTGTCTACCTTCCCTTTGACCTTCTGAGATGCCAGAATGTTTGACTCTACCTCTAGGGCAGCATCCTGCATGAGTGATAAGGAGGCAGACCTCCTTTCTCTGAGAAGTAGGTAGAAGTCAAAGTCAAAGGAATTTGCATAAGTTATCATAGCTAAGGTATCGGTGGGCTTAATCTCAGTGGGGATCTTGTTGTACATATTGTTGAATCTCTTGGTAAAGTTGGAGACAGACTCACCATTTTCTCTTTTCAAGTTGGTGAATTCTGTGATATAGTAGAGGTGGACTCTCCTTTCTCCCCAATGCTTTAGGAAAATGTCATCTAGGGCCTCTATGCGTACCACTAACCCAACAGGAAGTTCCTTAAACCACTTTCTATCCTGGCCATCTAGGATTTGCACAAAAACCATGGTCCATACATCTTCCTGTTCTATATTTATATTTTCAGCATAGCTATAAAAATCCTCTAGATGTTCTTCAGCAGTGAAATCCCCTTTCCCTGTAAACTTATGCATATACTTGAGGTAATCCCTAGTAGGCATGGCTGCGAGAGGATTTGGCAAAATTAGGGGTGCATACCTAGCTACCAGGATTCTTTCCATCTTGGTCAATTGAGGGGTAGCCATATTGGAAATGGGTATGGACAGGGATGTGGAAGGCAGCATGGATGAAGATATTTGATGAGAAGGCAGTGGTATACTTATCCTAGTGGAGTCACCAGGGATTGGATCTTCACAAGCACCAGTGCTTTAAGATGCCCAAGCCCTATATTTTTCTGATGTATCTAAAAATTTCTAGGAATTAAGAGTTTCAACAGAAGAAATAACAGTAGAAATATTTCATGAAATACCTAATGTAGCTTTTTGTGCAGCACTGTTAGTCTGTCTTAGTAAAGCCCTAGCTTTCCTCAAATTTTCTTCTGGATCTGAAACTGGTGTTGCTGGTGGCCCCTTAGGGTTTGCTCTGGTACTTGGTATTCTTGAAGCCACCTTATATCAATGGAGTATCCAAATAGATGATTACAACCGTAATAATTTCCAAGCCTTGTCTATCATCAAAGCATGGATCTATGTTGTTTCCCAGGGAAGCTGAGCTTCAATCTCCTTTCCCTGGCAACGGCGCCAATTTGTTATCACTCCAGGAAACTCCTCTAGGTTGTAGCTCAAGGATGCCTAGTAACTTACAATGTTTTTTGGGGATTTCAGATATGGGTCAAGTCAGTTGACATATGTGACCTTTCCACTCTCAAGGCATGCATAAGCCTCACTTGTTTACAAGGCTTTTAGTTGTAATTTTCTCAGAAATTCGACAATAAGGTGCAGGGATGGAGAACTCACCAGGCTGGCAGAATTACACACATAACAAATGCATATAAATGGATAAGTCCTGCTAAGGATGGTATTTATAAATCAAATATCACTAATAAACCAATAGGATGACAGCTATCGGCTTTTTAATAAATCTGAAAATGACCTAAATGCACATTCAGGCAGAAACACAGTAAAGAAAGAGATGATGGCTGAACAGATCACAACAAAAGATCTTATACCATGAATAAGTAAAATGAGAAGCTTAAAAGTATTATTGGCTCATAAATCCCCGAAGTTGAACCTTTATTATAAAATCAATCATGGGCTTTATAGCCTTCTACAAAAATCACAGATCCTGAAAATCCGATCTGTTTACACAAAAAATAATTGAAAGTGATAGTTTTTCCAGATTAGGGCTTCAAACCCTTGCTAACTATTTGTTTATCTACTATGAATATCTAGTTCACTGAGTGAGCTTTTAATAACTGAAGTGTTCACTGATAATCACCATTGCTGGTTCATCATGAAATTGTCGCCAACAGCCAGTGCCTCGGTGTTTAACTGAAGTGACCTTTCCTATTTAACCCTCCAGATTTTCCTATCTTGTCACCGCAGTCACCGATCGAAAGCTTTTTCCTTTAGCCCATTGGTGCTCCAAGTCTCAACACTACCGCAGTTTTCAATGCCTTAAATCACTAGCATCGCAACGGCTTATTTATCAACGATTCGAAGCTTTGTCCTTTACCCCATCGGTGCTCCAAGTCTCAACGCATCAACACTCTCCATCACTAGCTCGTCGGCGATCGGGAGCGGTAATAAATAATGCATTGTGACCTTTTATCTGAACATTGACATAGTTTCGGAGGTGAACCAAACTAATTTTATCGCTGCCAAAATTTGATTGATGAACAAATCGGGGCATTAGTTTTCTATGCCACCAATGGATAGTCTTGCTATCCGCCGATGCATGTTATCTCTTTTTATTTTTCAAAACTTTATATTTTTTACTGTCGGTGATTTTTATTTATCGCTATCAAGGTTAGTAGGAGTTTGAACTGGAGCTTTAGTTCTCTATGTCATTGACACTGTGGAGATGCTTAGTTCTAGACTCGTCGATCCATAGTCTTTAGTTCTCCCAATCACCGAAATGTTCATCTGATCGCAGAACCTGTAGTCTGTATATTTTCCATCGTTTTGGCTCCTTAGTGGACTAACTTGCCGATGGTTAGTGTATTCAAGTTCTTATTTCCTATACTTGACTTTGGTGGCCCTTAGTTATTCATATCACCGACATTGTGAAACCTTTTAGCTTTGCCTCACCACTACGTTGTCTCCAGTTCTTTCGATCACCGATGAGTCTGTATTGTCTTGGAACTTGTAGTCAGTCTGTTTCCCATTGTTTCAGCTCTTTAGTGGACTGTCTCACCAATCCGTGGCCCTTAGTCTTTCTGATCGTCGATGATTTCCTATTTTTGTGCTATCAGAATGACTATTGATTGATCGAAGGCCTTGTCTATTTTTCTCCCACCGTTGCGGCTCCCCAGTGGACTATTGTCTCTACGATTAGTGTTTTCAAGTTCCGATGTGTAGTCCTTATTTCCTTCGATCGCCGATGATTTTTTGTTGTGGCAGAACCCGTAGTCGGTAAGTCTATCGGTGGCTAATGAGATGTTCTGATCCTCTCCCTAGCCACTGAAGCTACAACTTGGTGAAATTTTATCAACAACAGAGGCTTTCAAACTGTTAGTGAGATTCATATTCCTCATTGCGTGAATTAAATTCTTCACACGAAAATAAATTATTTTTGGAGATAACAGTCAGTGAGACAAGTTATCTAAGCATAAGATCCTGGTGAAGCTTGTAGGTTTATCAAATGTAACCAGTCCTATAGGTTTTCCTCGGATGTAATCAGTCCTGGTGAAGCTCGCAGGTTATCCTTGGACATAATCAACACTGATGTGATTCTATGCTAGAAATGGCCAGACTGAAGTTTGAGTACTTCAAGGAGAAGCTTGGTGTTCTCCAGATCAAGGTTCCTTCCAAGGGGAAGTGATGAGTCCATGATCCTTTCTGACATGGTGGTAGGCGGGTCCTCCCATGGTTAGATTTAATTACAGAGACTTTCTGACATGGTGGTAGGCAGGGCTTCCCATGGTCATATGTAAGTGTAGAGCCTTTCTGACATGGTGTTAGGCGAGGCCTCCCATGGTCAAATGTAAGTACAAAGCCTTTCTAACATGGTGGTAGGTGGGGCCTCCCATGGTCAAATGTAAGTGCAGGGCCTTTCCCTAGATGGTAGATGGTGTTTCCTACCATGCCAGTTGATGTAAGTGTTGGGCCTTTCCTCAGATATTAGATGGTGTGTCCTACCATGCCGATGGATGTAATCATTGGGAATTTCTGACATGGTGTCAGGATGGGCCTCCCATGGTCGGATATAAGTGTTGAGACCTACATCCAGCATGAAAAAGGGTTGGCTATGTAGAGGAATACCTTGCATAGGGAAAGGCCTACATACAGCATGAAAAAGGGCTGGCTCTGTAGAACTATATCCAACATGAAAAAGGGTTGCCTCTATAGAGGAATACCTTGCAGAGGGAAAGGCCTAAATCTAACATGAAAAAGGGTTGGCTCTGTAGAAATACATTTACCATGAAAAAGGGTTCGCTATGTAGAG
The DNA here is from genome assembly GCA_001517045.1 of Pseudotsuga menziesii. Taxonomy (NCBI): domain Eukaryota; kingdom Viridiplantae; phylum Streptophyta; class Pinopsida; order Pinales; family Pinaceae; genus Pseudotsuga; species Pseudotsuga menziesii. Next base: position 516,487 of record LPNX010923340.1, read on the forward strand.
GAATACCTTGCAAAGGTCAAGGCCTACATCTAGCATGAAAAAGGGTTGTCTCTATAGAACTACATCCAGCATGAAAAAGGGATGGATTTGTAGAGGGAGTCCTTACAGAGGCAAGGAACTACATCTAGAATGAAAAAGGGCTGGCTCTATAGAACTACATCCATCATGAAAAAAGACTATTTTTGTAGAGGAATACCTTGCAGAGGGCAAGGCCTACGTTCAGCATGAAAAAGTGTTGGCTCTATAGAACTACATCCAGCATGAAAAATTGTTGGCTCTGTAAAGGAAGGCCTTTTAGAGGGAAAGGCATACATCTATCATGAAAAGGGGTTGGATCTATATAACTACATCCAACATCAAAAATGGATGGCTCTATATAGGAATACCTTGTAGAGGGAAAGGCCTACATCCACCATGAAAAAGGGTTGGCTCTGTAGAACTACATTCAACATGAAAAAGGGTTGGTTCTTTAGATGGAGAACTACATCTAGCATGAAAAAGGGTTGGCACTATAGACTCACATCCAGCATGAAAAAAGGCTCCCTCTGTTGATGAATACCTACATGGTGGCTAGGCCTACATCTAGCATGAAAAAGGGTTGGCTCTGTAGAACTTCCTATGATGAGTAGATTTGATAGATAGCACCATTTTCTCGAGATAGAGTGAGCGGTGATGATGATGATTATCTAGCTTTGATGATGGTCTAGTGATGAAGACTTGTGATGATGAACTGTGTCAAGAGAATACCTTCCTAGTTAATAGGGATTGTTGATCTATTTGTAACTTCGGAATGTATTCACTTGTATATTTTATATTGTGTTTCATTGTACCCCTATGGAGATGTTTGTTCCTTCGATCGGGAGAGTCATTAATATAATAGATTCATGTAAAACCGTTGAGTTTTACCCTCCATTGTAAGTCAGGGAAATAGTCCCCATAGTTTAAGGTATTAGATTTATTAGACTCTCCTAGTGAGGTCATCCCTGTAAGAGTAAAATTCAAGTGGAAAACAGGTATAAATAGAGAGTGAGACTCTCTATTTGGAACACACACTCACTCAACTATAGTGCATGAGTGAGAGAGGAGCTCGCATAAGTGAGAGAGAGAAAAACTATCGGAGATCATCTTTGTGTTTTTGGGTTTTACTTTTTCTATTGGTGCTCATTCTATATCTGAGGAAGTTGCGGGTTTTTCTCCTTTATGGTTTCCCCCAGGAAAATTCTTTGTGTATCTTGTCTCTTGTGATTATTCATTTGCATGTTATTCTTTCAAATAAGATACTAGATCATATTGATTAAACAATAAAAAATAAAATAGTCACAACATCCTCAAACACATATAATATCTCTCATACAAATCTGGTATAAAACTACTTCAAAATTGAAGGCAAAATCCATGAAGACTAGTGATACAAGGGCATGAGTATGCAAGATTTTCATATATAAATTTCTGATATTTCAACTTAAATATCATGTGGACATAATATTACATATCCATACATCATACATTTCTTCCCCATCATCATAAAATGTATATAAATGTCCTCATACAAATCTGATATAAAGTTACTTCAGTATTGAAGCCAAATCCATGAAAACTAGTTATTCAAGAGCATGGGGAATACAAGCTTTTCATACATATATTTATGAGATTTAGACTTAAATATCATATGTATATGATATTACCGAGAGATGAATCATGTATTAAATCTTGGGCATCAATTATCCTCAACAAGGCGTAAGAATTACTCCAACAAGTGTGCCATCAAATGAGAGTGTGGGGGAATGGAGAAGAAGGAATGAGACAATGGGGAGATAGATGAGAGTTAGACTCTATATACATTCAAACTAAAAACAAAACTCCTTCATTAATCTCCCACTATAGTTCTGAATTGCCTCTCCATCAACCAGCTTGGAAATGAATCCAACTCCCTCGAAATTAGTTCACAAGCAGGGAGAGTCAACACTCACCATGCAATGGACAAGCAAAAGATCTCCAAAATTCCAATGGACAATTAACAAATAATCAAAATCTATTATTCTTCCTCATGGAATCCTTTTATTAACTTCATGATTCCTCCTTAGGTCTAATTTCCCTCCATGAGATTCCTCCAACCCATCTTAGTGGTTTAGTAACCCTCATGACACTTGTCTTCCTCTTCATGCTCCAATTCTTTCCCCAATTTGAAATGATTCCTATAACTCCCAAATTCGACCTCTTGGTGTCTATTTTAATCCCTGACATGTCATATTTTTCATATGTTAGCAATCGGGTCTGAATTTTCCATTCTTGTCATAGAATCTTCCATCATTTGTTGCCATAGAGTGCATAGAATATCCTTCCAAGTGGCACACCTTGTCTTCTGTTAGTTTTTCAACATTAAGATAGCATCATTAGGATATTTTAACTGAGAAAATAACAAGTATAGAAATAAAACACAAGAGACAATGAACATAGTATTTTTCCTCAAGGAAACCATAAAGGAGAAAACCCTACAACTTCCTCAAAGAAAGAATCAGCACCAAAACAGTAAAAGCCCCAAAACAGTAAGTGATCTCCCGACAGCAGTAATCTTCTTCTTATCTAGCCCCAGTGTCTTCTCCTTCTTCAACTATGCACTACACTTGAGTGTGGATGAGTTGTGTGATAAAAAGAGACTCCAGTTCTCTATTTATAATAATCCCGACATGACTAAAACCCTACTAGGGACGACCTCTACTAGGAGAGTCTAATAACCCTAGTGCCCAAGAACTGCAGGGACTTTAACCCTTAGACAATCGGAGGGTTACTCACTATGAATTGACATGAATTGTTTACATTATTAATCCTCCCGATCAGAACATCGGGGCATGACAATATGACTCAATTACATTATAGATACATCCCGGAATAAACATCAGGTTACAATACATAAGATACATAGATGAATACATTCTGAAGTTACAAATACATCAACACTCCCTCTTAACTAGGAAGGTATTCTTTTGACACAATTTTCAGCACTGGTATTCTTCTCTGTATCAGCTGGATCATCTCATCATCTGCATCTCAAGTCTTCTAAGTCTTCAAGTCATCTTCGTCTTCAGATCTGGATCATCTCTCAATCTAGATCATCATGGGACATCATCACTGGATCTAGATCATCACTTGATTTGGATCATCACTGGCCATCATCACTGGATCTGGATCATCACTGGGCATCATCACTGGATCTGGATCATCACTCAATCTGGATCATCACTAGCCATCATCATTGGATCTGGATCAAAGCTCGATCTCGATCATCACGGGTGCTATCTCATGATTCTTCTCATCATAGGAAGTTCTATAGAGCCAGCCCTTTTTCATGTTGGTTGTAGTCCTAGCCTCCATGTAGGTCTTCTTCAGCACTTATATCTGACATGCTCGTCAGAATGGCCCTCCCAGCACTTACATCTAACCTACTCATCAGAAAGGCATTCCCAGCACTCACATCTGATCATGTACGAACCAATCCTATAATCATATCAGAAATGCCTAGCACTCACATTCACTTGCATGATAGGACACACCTACTATCATCTGTGAAAAGGCTCAGCACTTACAACCACCAACATGATAAGACACACCTACTATCATCTGTGGAAAGGCACAGTACTCACATCCACCAGCATGGTAGGACACACCTACTACCATCTGTGGAAAGGCTCAGCACTTACAATCGCTAGAATGGTAGGACACACCTACTACCATCTGTGAAAAGGCACTGCACTTACAATCACCAGCATGATAGGACACTCCTACTATCATCTGTGAAAGGGAATAGCACTCACATCCACTAGCATGGTAGGACACACCTACTACCATCTGTGGAAAGGCTTGGCACTTACAATCACCAGCATGGTGGGACACACCTACTACCATCTGTGAAAAGGCACTACACTTACAATCACCAGCATGATAGGACACACCTACTATCATCTGTAAAAGGGCACAGTACTCACATCCATCCAGGAGGTAACATGTCCTGCTGACAATGAGGGAAGGGCTTTCACTCATATCTGATCTTGTAGGAACCAATCCTATAGTCATATCAGAATGGCCCCCAGTCCTCGACTAAGCTACCTGGTAACAGACCAGGTGCCTCCATTCTCCTAGAGAATGGCAATTTCCCTTACATCCGACCTTCTCGTCGGAATGGCCAACACTCACATCTGACATGGAAGGAACCTAATCCTTTAGCCATGATAGAATGGTTCATCCCTTTCATCTGATCAAGTGGGAACACATCCCTCTATCACATCAGAATGGATTCTCAGTCCTAGACTAAGTTGTCCTCGTAACTGACCAGGTGCCTCCATTCCCAGAATGGCAGTTGCCCTTACATCTATCCTACTCGACAGAATTTCCAGCACTCATATCTGACATGGAAGGAATGAATCCTCTCACCATGATAGAATGGATCAGCCCTTACATCCGACCATGGAAGGAACCAATCCTCTCACCATGTCAGAATGGATATTGATCTCATCACTTTGTCTTGGAGGAAACCTTGATCTGGAGAACACCAAGATTCTCCCTGAAGTACTCAAACTTCATCCTAGCCAATGGATTTGTCAATACATCAGCTATCTGTTCCTCCATTGCAACATACTGGAGCTTCACTGCTCCCCTTTGCACCATATCCCTGATATAGTGATACTTGATCTCGATATACTTCGAATTGTCATGGAACACTAGATTCTCTGACAACTTCACGCAACTCTGGTTGTCACAATGTATACAATTAGCATCCAACAGGAGATCAAATTAATCAGACAGTAGCTTCCTCAACCATACAACCTCACAACTAGCTGAACAAGCTATGACATACTCTGCTTCAGTTGTACTTAGTGCCACACAAGATTGATTCTTGCTAAACCAAGAGATCACACCTAATCCCATACTGAAGAAACACCCTAAATTGCTCTTCCGATCAATGGCACTACCTGCCTAATTTGAATTAGCATAACCCTCCAAGTTAATCTTTTGATTCGCATAATACTTGAGCCCATAATCAACTGTACCCTTCAGGTACCTCAGAATATGCTTTGCAGCAATCAAGTGAACATGTCTTGGATCTGTCAGGAACTGGCTCAAGCTATTCATAGCAAAGAAAATGTCTGGTCTCATGTTCGTCGGGTACATCAATGACCCAATCATCTTACGATACATCGTAGCATCAACCGACTTTGATGAAGCATCACTCAATAAATTCAGGTTCGATGCCATAGGTGTGTCCATAGCCTTGTAGTCCATCATCCCAAACCTCTTCAGGATCTCTACTGCATACTTCCCTTGTCCAAGGAAGATTCCATCTATACTCTACCACACCTCCATACCTAGAAAGTAATGCATCATCCCCAAGTCCTTCATTTCGAGCTCAGTAGCAAGCATTCTCTTCGTATCAGCAATCAACCCATCCGTGCCTGTCACAAATAGATCATCTACATATAGTAGAAGCATCACTGGGTTTCCATTCTCAACCTTGTAGTAAAGGTTGGAATCTGCTTTACTCTTGGTAAAGCCCAAACTGGATTGAAAGCTGTCAATTCTATCGTACCAGGTCCTGGGTGCCTGTTTCAAACCATAGAGGGATTTCTTCAATCTACATACATGAGACTCTCTGTCATGTGTCTCAAAACCAAGTGGTTGTTCTACATACACTTCCTCTTCCACTACACCATTCAAGAAAGCAGTCTTGACATCCATCTGGTGTATCTTCCATTTCATCACTGTAGCCAGAGAAAGTATTGATCTGATGGAAGTGTATCTGGCTACAGGTACACTTCATAGTCTATTCCTTATTTCTAAGAGAAACCTCGAGCTACAAATATTGCTTTATACTTTTCAATGCTATCATCTACAGCATGCTTGATCTTGTAGATCCATTTGGAAGTCACAACTGACTTCCCTTCTGGTCTTGGGATAACATCCCAAACATCATTCTTCATTATCGATTGATATTATTTGATCATAGCATCCTTCCATTCTTTTCATTATGCTGCTTCTTCATAACTGGAAGGTTCTTTATTAATGAAATCACATAGTAAAGCTACATACCTAGAGCGGGATCGGGTCCTCTTTCTTTCTCTGTGATTCTCTTCTGGAGCCCCATATCTTTCCACACCTAGGATAAGTTCACGTACCCAAGCAGGTTTCCTATTATGAGGATTCTTCTCCAAATGTGGATCTACAGGTCTTTGTGGTTCCTCAAAATCTCGATCTTCTTCTTGAGCTTCTTCGTTCATGGTTGTATAATGAATTCTAGGTACTTCTTCTTCTGCTTCTTCAGGTTCTTCAGCAGGTCTCTTTCTAGATTTGTTGTAAGCTGCATCTTCATCAAATTTCACATCCCTGTTGATGTCAATCTTCTTGTATCCTGGGAAATAGATTCTATAAGCCTTCAAGCTTTCAGAGTATCCCACAAATATTCCCTTCTTTTTTGAAGGATCTAATTTTGTTCTCTTCTCTTTTGGAATGTGTATGTACACAGGACAGCCGAATATTCTGAGATGGCTGACTTCTGGTTTCTTGCTGGAGAATAATTCTTCAGGAGTCTTGTTCTCGAGTACTCTATGTAGAGTACAGTTATGTACATACACCGTTGTTCTGGCATCTTCATCCCAAATATGCATAGGAAGATCTTGATCATGAAGCATTGATCTTGTAGCTTCCATGATGGTTCTATTATTTTGTTCCACAATCCCATTTTGTTGTGGGTTATAAGGAGTGGACAACTCACTCTTAATCCCTGATTCTTTGCATAGCTCTCTGAATTCATTCGAAGTGAATTCTCCACCATTATCTGAACGAAAAGTATTGATCTTCTTTTCAATGTGATTCTTGATCAAGGCTTTGAATTCCTTGAACTTACTGAATACTTCGTCTTTGTTCTTCATGAAGTAAACCCATGTCTTTCTAGAAAAATCATCAATAAAAGAAACATAGTATGCATACCCACTTAGTGAGTTTGATGACATAGGACCGCATACATCGAAGTGGATGATTTCTAGTATGCCTTTGGCTTTGCTTTCGCTGCTGGGAAATGTCTTCTTTGTATTCTTCCCTTTTGCACATCCTTTGCAAACCCCATCATGTTTTGCTTGGAATTATGGAAGACCTTCAATAGCTTTGCTTGCAATAGGTAGTGCTCTGTAATGCACATGTGCAAGCCTTCTATGCCAAATCTCATTTGGCTCTACTGTGTCATGGATCAAGGCTTGTTCTAGATGGCCCTTCAATTTGTACAGACCTCCTTCTTGTTCTCCAAACACTACCACATCATTCAGATAGTCTTTCCTCCAGGCCACATAATGACTTGACCATCTATGAATGCAACCCTCATTCCTTTTGCATCCAATGCTGATATGGAGAGAAGGTTCTTCTTGAGTCCTAGCACAAACAATACTTCTTTCATTTTTAGAGACTTACTAGAGTTTAGTTTATATGAAGATTCCCCACTACCTTTTATTGGATATTGGTAGTCATCTCCTAGCTTCACCTTGTGAGGTGAGTCATGTTCTGATAGTCTCACAAAGGATTCCTTGAATCCAGTCATATGTTTGGAAGCTCCACTTTCTATAAGCCAATCATCACTTCCATGAGTAATGTTACCTATGAGAGCGGAGATCAAAACATATTCATCCTCACTTGAAGAATCTTCACTTTCATATCTGGATCTCTTCTTGGATGGTTCATCATCCTCTGCAGCATGAGTATGATGTCTTCTTTTGTTCCCCTTCTTTTTATGAGAGTGACCCTTGTTCTTAGGGTAGTCTTTTGCAAAGTGTCCTCTTTCATCACATGTATAACATCTTATTTTAGATAGGTCTCTTCTAATGTTATCTTTATGATGAGGATCCTTACCTTTGGAGTAATGAGGTCTTCTCATACTTTTCTTGGAGTGGACTGTGAGAGCTTGGTCTTCATTTCCCATCTTCTTTTCTTGAGCTGCTATCCATGATTCTTCTTGAGAACATTCTTCCCATAGTCTGCTGAATTTGACTAACTTCTTTCTAGCATAGATTCCTTGGATGAAAGAATCCCATGACCTAGGAAGTCCATTCAATGTTGTCATCACAATCTCTGCATTCTCCACTTCTTCATCTACAACTTCTAATTGATCTGAGAAACCCTTGTGAAGTAGGACTGGATAGTCTCTGGATTCTAAATCTTCACATTCTTTAGTTGATTCCTCAGAGTCATTTTCCAATTTATGTTCTTCCCTTCAAACAATTTGGTTAGGGAATCAAACATAGCTTTAGGTGTCTTGAGAGAGGACACCTGTGGGATAAAGTGATCCTTGATAGAATCAGCAATGATCCTCTTTGCCATAACCATATTCTTCTTAAGTAAGGCCTTTTCCTCATCTCCTTCTAGAAATGGAACCTCCTCATGCATGTAGGAGTCTAACTCATTTTCTTCCAGGACCAGGGATATCCTATACTTCCAAGCTCAGAATTTATCAGCTCCCTCAAGCTTTTCATCAAGCTTGGTATGATGAGACATATTAACTGAGAACCTCAAATGGAAATACAAAATATTTTAGATCTTACCAGGTTCAAGATGTCGGATCTGAAACTTGAGCTGAAATCTTGTAGAGCTAGTTCAGGAGCAAATTAGGGTTTTGCTTTTCCAGAGATCTGTCCACCCAAATGCCTTGAAATTTGTTCCTAACTTCAATTTTGGGGAGGAGATCAATCCAGGCCTGCTCACTGAAAAATTCCTCTTCTATGAAATTCCCTAATTTCTGGCAATAGTGTCTGGTCCAAAACTGAAAAACCTCAGAAATGGATTCTGCTTCGACAGAAAGATGTTCCCTAAGGAGGAGAGTTATTCCACCTTACTTTTTCTGAAAAGAATTGATGTTCATATACTTACTCTTTGAACTCTATAAAAACTAATCCCAAGTCAGGTAAACCTTCATAGCTAGGTAGATCACATAGATCAATACCTACCTATTGCACATATTTCATAACTCTTGTGTATTTTCACATTGATAGTTCATATAATTGATTCTACCAATTCTCCATAGCTTATCCCGAGTATGATGAGCAAGAGATAATGCTTCACCAACTAAGTGTTCCATTGGTTGTTGGATTAACATAGTCATCCATTGCAAAAGTAATATTGTAGATATGATCCATATATCCACCTTTTCGTTCACTATTTACCTGCTTGACATACCTCTGGCCTTCCATAGGATCAATTGGAGTGGCCACCCTTAGTTATGCATCCTCAAAGTTCAATATCCTCTTCTTAAAATTGATAATATTTTGATTGTCAATAACCCAGTCGATACCCAAAAGTGCAAGATATGGATTTGTATCATCAACGATATCTATCACCTAGAAATTTGCATAAGTCTAGAGTCCTTCTATCTCAATAGGAACTTGTGTCAGTCAACCAATAGGAAAAACCTTCAACTAATTGGCTAATCTCAGCTGAACAAGAGACCATACTAGTCTCGAATTTCCCATACTTTCCCATTTCTATCTGGTGATAATAATAACATATAATCCCAAATTCATAATAATATAATCCATGGCATAATCACCTATCTAGGCATTCATCCTTATCTCATGACCAGTTTTCATTGTTTTACCAATGTGGTTTACTTTCTTCTTTGGTCACACATTTAGTTGAGTTTCTTCGACAAATGATGATAGTTATGCTACAAGATATTTATTGTGTATCAATTCTAAACAACTTTTAAAGAAATCTTTCAACTTACTAACCTTTTTCTATAGGTTTCTTTTGAAATAATTGTTCGAATCTTTGAGGAATTTCTAAGATTGGTCCTTCACTCGGTATAGGGAAAAAAATGTCTCAATGGGGTCTCAAATTTGGTAGGGACTGATGTGGGGAGTCTTAGGACTCTTCAATTGACTCTATGATATTTTATGACACATCATAGACATATACAACTCAATTTGGGCATGATGGAAAAAAGGGGGAAATTACTAGCAATTTATGGTGCAATTCCCCCTAGGGTGTGGGAAGAAATGGCTCTCCAAATCCTATGCAAACCTTCCAAATTTTATAACATATTATGGGGAATATAATTATACTTCATTTACTTTCATTTTTTTGCAGTTAATAGTTCTGCAACAAAGGATTAAATCTTCGTATTCGAATGCATAATTTTAGTGATATTTGCTTAACGGAAATGACACATAGAAGCTCAACTTCGACTCATAAATGGTGCATATAATGGTTCAGAACAGATAAAAATTAATATATAGAATTGAAAACATTTCAATATATTACTAATAGCATATAACATTGACCCAAGTCACAATATACATCAGATATACAATCTTCATTGAAAGGGAAAATCATCACATCTAAACTAGTCACAATAAAGCTTGGAAATGTGGACATTTGCATATGTATTTATTCTAATTTATACTTAGATAGAATATTAGATACATATTACAGAGACATGAATCATTCACCCATGATTGGGCATTAACTAAACTCAATGGGGTGCAACACAAATAGTAGAAGAATCCTATATGCATAAAAAACTCCATGAAGCTCTAAATTAGATTTATTATTGGCCTCTCCCATGGAAAACTTGTATTAGAATCTCACTCTCTCGGAATTGGCTCACTAGCAGGGTAAGTGTGCACTCACCATGCAATGGACAAGATAATGCTCTCCAGATGCCAAAGGAAAATTCACAAATGATCAAAATCCATTTCCATTCCTCATGAAATATTTTTATAACCCTCCTAAGGTCCTCCAAGTTCGAATTAATTCCCATAGGCTTCCTCCACCTCATCCTTGATGTTTAGTAACCTTCGTGCTACTGGGCCTTCTCCTCAACCCTCATCTTCCACCAAATTCGATGGATGCCACCTAGTCCCAAGTGCACCATAGGTTTGAAATCATATCTGCAATCAGGTCTGACTTTTCATAGAATATTCCATCATTGTTGTCATAAAGTGCAGGGAATCTAGCTCCGCATGGCACCTAATTTATTCCTAGACTCTTCCTCTTATATGGAGAGTTACTCCTCCTCACCCATTAGAATCCTTGGGCTCATGATATGTCATTTGATGGCTCTTCTCCTTCCAAGAACCCTCCGTCCCTCATAATTTCTAATTTAGGGTTAATTCATGACATGTGTAAGGAGGAATGTAGCCACCCAAGGCCCCCATGGACCTCCAAATATCCTTATGAAGCAATGCCACTTTATTTTCTCCATATTTATTATTTTTATGACCCAAATTAATGTTTTTTGTACAGGATAATTCACCTAATAACCTAGGTCTGGGGGGTTACCAACATACTCATTACTTGCAGACAGTTTGACTCTAAAAGCATAGAATAGGAAATAGGAAAGTAGAAGGACTTACTTGTATTAAACGAAAGCTGATCCTTGCTATCTTCTCCCTCTCTGAGCCGCTTCCAAAGTCTCCAGTATAGTTCCTCCTTCACCTGTTAATAAACACTCTTCCAGATACAAGATGATTCATATATATAGATGCAGGTTAGGCAAATCATATATCATATTGAAATGTAAACATTTACCAATATACAAGATATGAAACACATATGGAAGAAGTAATATCTTTATTAACAATAATGGAAAGAGTTTAGGTTACAACCCAATGTCTGAACAAGGACTCCTCTGTCACCAAAGGACTCTGAGTTTCTCTGCTCCAAATATTTCTGTAGACAATCCACCAGCATAACTTTGCTCTCCAAGTATGACTATTTAACCCCCTCCCCAAGGCCTGTATTTATATGGATGAAATGAGGCAGTTCTCGAAGGTTAGGGAGGTTGTGGCAGTTAAGAATATTAAGTTAAATGATTAAACTAATCTTCCATTAGCATGAGATTTTATATTTTAATTTTGAGGAAACCATTCGCAGGTCTGTAGTAGAGCGACCCGCGAATGATTCGCGACTCTATATAAACGCAACCTGCGAATACAAAGATTCGTGACTTGCTGAAAAGGATAATCGCAAATGATGCGCGAGTTGTCAATAGAGAGAGTCGTGAATACAACTCAAAATGGCAAAATGGAAAAGTAACCAGCTGGGTATATAAGGAATGTACTTCATCATAAACCAAGGTATAATGAATACAGGCAAACCTCAATCCATAAGTGTCCTTTTGTGTTCCAACCTGAGGGATGTCAGCACTCAGATGGAGAGGTGCCATTCAGGTATATAACAGATGCCCCCTAATGTGTGAGGTCAGAGGGGAACGATGGCTGAAATACATTATAATCGTTAACTCTGGAGAAAACTCAGAAATCCAGTGGATCAGAAGGAGTACCTGAAACAAATACATAGTAATGTCATATACAAAGTTACATCTGAGGATGCTATGTTCAATTTACTGGAACACTAGCTCCTTTACAATATTTGAGTACATCATATGATATGGGTAAAAACCATGTATTTGCAAAGGTGGATCAAAGCCACAATATAATAATGATGAGTCTTCAAAGATCTGGAAGCTGGATATAGAAATGGAACATAGTCTTGCGCAACTTAATTCATGAGTGAGGAACTAAGGTCTTCATAAAAGATCCCAAAGAACCAATACAATCCAAGCCATGTGAATAAGGGTAAGCTGAAGTCGAACATGGAGAGGATTCAATAGTTTGTCAACCAATAAGTGATAATTGACAACTGAAGCAAAGGAGTTCACCAATGATGAAAGTGAGTCCAGAGGTACTATCATCAAAACTCTAGGTCTTCGTCATCAGGAGGTGCTGAAACGGAACCATACTATGATAAGGAAGGAAATGGATCCTCCAACGGATCACAAGAGTGACTAATAACTGGGCAAAAGAAGGGAGACACAAGTAAATGGATAACAGATATAACAGTAATAGGATCAGGTGATAGATCAGACATTAGGTATAATCCTTGAACAGTGAGAACGACACAGAGATGACCCAAGGCAGCATACAACGGATAGATAGAACAACTAGACTTATCTGTCATGTAGGAGACATGAGCAGATTCCCCAAGTATAATGGACAAGAGGAAGAGTCAAAAACTCAAAGTGATAGTTGAACACAAGTTTATACTGAAACATGGATATCGGAAGGCAAAGAGTGCTATGTTCAAGGATGACATGCAGCCATTACTGAAAACAAGAGAAAACTTCTTCCTTACCTTCCGTGTTAAGTTTTAACGAGTCCAAGAAATCCAACTCGGTTCCCTCTTCATTTTTTAACAAGCTTGAAGAGATGGGAAAATAATGCTTGATACACTTATCCGTGGATTTAATGAGCCCGAACTAGTACATGCTCATGCGGTGTTTTCACATTTAGAGAGTCTGAAAACTCCAAAGAAGACTCCAGGGGGTTCCTTTTTCGTCCAATTTAGTCTCTTGAGGCCGAAAAAGTATAAAACAAACCACAAAAGAACTCTCTTAACTTCCGAAGAAGAAAAGGTGAACCTTTTTCGTACTTAGTCGGGAAGGTCGGAAAAAGGTTAAATTACCACCTACCCAACGCTCCTTCCATAACAGCATAAAATAGCTTGAGTTTTACGAGTGTGAAGGAAAGCAAGATCACTCGGAAAGATCCATTTGGTTACGAGAAATGGGGCTTACAACAATAAACTCGTTGCTTTGTTCTTGAGTGTTTAACGAGCATGACAAAGACACAAAGTACACTCGGAATCTTTTTCATGTTTGGGTCCAGAGCACGAAAAAGAGAAAACTAAGCTCAAACCGGGTGTTCCTTTTCCATAAATTTAGTCCCTCAGGTCCGAAAAAGTGATAAACCTATACCTGAGAATACTCTTCTCAATTCCGAAGAAAAGAGAGTGATCCTTTCTCGTATTATTCCGCATGGTCCGAGAAAGAGATAACCTACCACCAATGCGGATGCCCATTCACATATTCTTAACGAGATTGAATGGACGAGATAACTCGGCAGTCAAGTCTGTTTTGAAGGAGTCAGACCTGGGCCTAAAGAAACTCCATAAGGGCGGGGAGTCCTATAAAGGGATAGCTTGTAAAGAGAGATTCATAAGAAGCTCTATTTGGCGTGAAAAGTAGCTATGAGGAAACCCCTGGGCCTGAAACAATGACGAAAATGAGTATCAAGGGATGGCAATGGCATATAAGAATGATACTCATGAAAAGGGATCCTAGCCACGAAAGAACAATGGTAGAGACAAGGGACTAATGGCTTAAAATACCATAGTCCGTGGCAAAAATGTTGAGTACTAAAGTTAATGTGGAGTGATAAGATGCCAACAAGTGTTGGAATGAGCAAAACCACCCTATAGAAGCATCAACACTTTGTAAAAGTAGGTAAACCTATTCCAAGGCACAAAAGGGGTAATATTAGTCAATTGACATTTCAAACTATAGAGAAAGACCCACTTTACGAAATATTTTTTCTATTAATAGTTTGAAAATCAAATCAGTTCTTACCATTTGCACTTTTTGAACCAAAAAAGAAAATTTTACCCTCTATCTTTGATCGCTTGCCGTGGACAATTGGACCGTCGGAATTCAGATCCGTCAGCTTCAGGTAACTCTACACCCTGAGCTCTTCATTTTCATCCAAACAAATTTTAAAATTGATGGTCAATTCAGTTTATTTCATCAACATAAAAGATGGTAAAATGTATTCACGGGTTGCTACGCATGAAAGCCACGAATACGCGTTTCATGCGTGAGTTGCTGCATAGTAAAGTCGTGAATGACTCGCGACTTGTCCCAATGGACAGTCGCGCATGCTGCGCAATAGATGAAATCTTTAAAAATGGTCAAAATTTTTAAATTTTTATGGTGAAAAACTGAATTAAACTATGTTTATTTGTCAGGGAAAACATGGTGCTAGAGTGGAGGGAGAGGGAACATGAGATGATGGACCAAGCGGCTCTCCAAACCCCGCCTACCATCCAAGCATTGTGGAATAGTGGGCTGCTCAAGTTCTTTTGCACATCACCCATGCGGGCCAATGTACGCATATTAGAGTTCTTGGTCGATTATTGGGACCATGACCTGGGGATGTTCAATATCCAGGGTGAGACTTTGGAGCTTACCACACAGGACATCTACTTCATAACCGGGTTATCACATCGGGGAGCACCGGTGAACCTGGAGGGCACTGGCAGGAGTGGGGACCCCTTGAGTGTCCAGAACTATGTCGATGTATTCTGCAGGTTGGGTACTCAAAAGAAAGGCAGCAGCATTCTCATTGTAGATATTCAGGATCTTACATTACAGGTATTGGCCAGTACTATAGTGAGACTTTCAGGGTCGGCAGGATTACACATGGCCACCAGGACTCAGATGAGAGTGGCGGTGGACTGCTTTAGAGGCACACTCTTTGATTGATGTACAGGGATTTCCCCCATCATGAGGAGGCAATTATCCGACTGTAGGAGGGGGAGACATAAGAACTTTGGCTATGCTAGTATATTGGTAGTGTTCTTCTTTGAGAGGGTGCCAGCTATGAGCCCTGCGATACCCTTACAGGTCCATCATCCACGGCAGCCGAGGCTAAGCCGGTGGGGAGATATCTTCCTCCGTCAAGGAGGAGGAGATGTAGTACATAGCATGTATGATGATTATTTCTATTCATGGTGGGAACGGCAGGTGCCGGCGTTGGAGCAGTTTCCATACGTCGGGTTAGATTTCCGAGGTTATCCCGACCTAGTCCTCCCTCCAGGAGGAGCATGGGGAGAGATGGGTAAGTCATTTTTTATTTTTTATCATTATCAAATTTTTATGGATTTTCAAATGATAGGATATATACATATGCACAAGTCTAAACCCTCTTTATGTGTCAAAATGCAGATATTGGACCGGTCCGCCCTGTAGGGCACCCACGTACCTTCGTACATCCTGTTGCAGGGGGAGACCCAGGATTGATCACGGTACTCGAGGTGAAGCTAGGCAGGCTGACCGAGTGAGTACCTATGATATGGATAGAGAATCTCCCTGTAGCTATGCAGGATTCCATAGTTGGGGTTCCACCGACCTGGCTATGTCTTTTCAGACGGGTAGCTAGAGCAGTATGTGTATATAGAGATGCAGTGGAAGCTGCCGAAGCTGAGGAGGATGAGGAAGCCAGGGGGCACAGAGATCACGGGGACCAAGGAGGTCCCAGTGGCCATGGCGGGCAATCTTAGTGCTAGGGAATTTTGATGGATGTTGATCCACTTTTTGTATATTTTGTACATGATGGAATCTACGGATCAGACTTGACCGACCTATGACAGATATTTACA
>LPNX010923368.1:15679-58055 GCA_001517045.1 Pseudotsuga menziesii
ATCTTGAAACCTGTTGATATTTTTGATTTTTAATAACATTTGGAACCTTTTGTGATACAAAGAATGTTACTTCGTAAGTAAATATTTTGTTTTATTACATCTTAATCCAAAGATATTTTATGCTTGCTAATTATAAGTATAAGCTGGAGGCTTTAAAAAAACCAAAATTACAACGAAACGCTTGCACAGTAATTACAAAAGATTTACGTAGAATAAAAGACAAACACCAATGTTGGACAAGTGTCAGAGGAGGAGAAATAGAGGTGGTCAACAGATGATGAGAGCAAAGCAGAATGTGTGCAGAGTGGGAATTTATACAGACATAAATACCTGACATAAAAAAGCTCTCCCTATGAAGTCTGAAAATGGGAAATCTTTTTCCCGTTGTTCTATTTCTTGTTTTATTAAATAGCTATTTTTGAGCATATGAAATGTGTGATTTAAGTTCTTGAATAAAAGTATTAACAAACAATGGGGATAGTTGCTAGCAAACCTAAACAATAATATCAATGTAGGTGGCTGGAAAAATGGAGCACATTCACAACAAAAAGAATCAATCTACCAACTTTAAACCACATTGAAATTACCATTCTATCTTTTTCAGAAAATGCAGATTTTTAAACATAGAAAGATATCTATCAATTGTTATCACTACGAAAATTATTCAAATCAAAAGGAAAATGTGATTGATTGCCCCGATTTGGCATGGATGCAACTATTGTTCCATGTTGTGGATTTGTCATGGATGCAACTTTTCTCCTCCCACATTGGCTAGACTCGGTAAATTCATATGGCCTGTATTCTTCAGCATTCACATTCAAGTCCTCTGCTAGAGCTCATCGAGTCCTCCGTCGACGGTTAAAGCTAGGGCTAATCCAACTTTTCTTTCTTTTTAGAGATCCATCCAATGCTTGTGGGTCATTGGTGAAGTCAAAATCCACTATAAATTTATCATTGAAGAGAATAATAAATCTTTCCAGATACTCCTTCATTTCCAAACATTTATGTTGTTCCCATGGTGCATGATCAATTGCATCCTGCAAATTTAAATGTATGAAATTTTAAAACAAATGAATCAAATAAAACATTAAAATTGATATGTAAATACCATAGCATATTAGAATAAAGTAAACTTTAATGGATAAATTTCATACAATAAAGAAGGATCACCTGTAATCCTTGTAGCTTCTCTATCATCCCTTGTATAATCAAATCACAATCATCACTTCCTTGATGAAAGGCATTTCCATCATCTCCTCCAACATTGTCCCCATTCCTATTTTCATGAGCATTCTCATTGTCCACATTGGCATCATTGGTGGCTTCATTTGTATGAGGCATACAAGTGGCTTGTTCTTCTAGAAGCTCATCCACTATTTCTTCCTCTATTGCATCTTCTCGGGGTAATTCATTACAAATTCCATATAGAGCACTGAATTTCAAAGCATGTTTGCATGTGTTGCCTCGCAATGCCCATGGGCAATCACATACTAGACCATTTGCAGCAGATGATGATACAATGTAATTTTTTGCACGATCTGTTTGGCTAATCACCATGTATGCACCTTCAATGATGTCATGAGGACTAACATCATTGTTAGGAATTATCCTAGATTTCTCTAATGAAGTTTCTAGGTACCTCTCCTTCTTCCAGTTTGTTAGAAATCCAGACTCCTTCAAGTAGTTTCAATGCACAAAAAAGGTTCCACCCTCTTCAATAGGGAGAAAATCAACCAATCCATTCTCCTAGAACATTTATGCCTTCAGTCACGTAAGAACTTGGTATTCAAGAAGCAATGGTATGATTCAATTGAACTATTGGACTCTTCATTAGCATGAGGAAAGTCCCGATAACATTTTGCCCACATATCTAATAAGAAAAAGTTAACCAACCATTAATATGTTAACTCAATATGAAATGTAATTATAACTAAATAAAAATGATCTATATATGTTGAGGAAAGTAATTTAAGACAACATAACAAGTAACTTACATATCTTATCCCCTTCCAACCAATGTTTTCTGAAGTAATCCAAGAACTTAACTTCGCGAGCAAATTTTTCAAAGAATGTTCACAATGCCTCACTAACGGCATCATGATCACGACAATGGTGCATTATCTCACCAAGACTATGAGATAATTCCCTAGATATTTCAGGAGAAGATG
Organism: Pseudotsuga menziesii; assembly: GCA_001517045.1. Taxonomy (NCBI): domain Eukaryota; kingdom Viridiplantae; phylum Streptophyta; class Pinopsida; order Pinales; family Pinaceae; genus Pseudotsuga; species Pseudotsuga menziesii. The sequence goes on from LPNX010923368.1 coordinate 17,848, forward strand.
CCAATTGACCTTTTTTTGACCAAGCACGTCGAACATGCCAATTGCATAGGAGGAAACGACAACCAAAAATTTGCCTACAACAAAAAGGATATTGTTCTTGTGTTAATTGAACATGCTTAACATTTAGCAACCAAATATATTCATCATTAAATGTAATAACAACAAAAATTTAAGTGTACATGTGCTAATGATAATTCATACATTCATAATGTGCAAAACAAGTCTCACCTCAATGCTTTAATTTCTACTAATGCATCATCTATCATGACAGCATTCAGTTTCCAATTTGGGCATCTTTTCCTACATGCATCTAGGAGTGGTCTAAGACACTGGGCTATATCTGATGTTCTATTGCGTGAACACACTTCCCATGCAACAGGAACGCCACTATATTGGGAATCGAAGGCAAGAACTGTGTATCATTGGTACTACACAAACCAATACAATAATCAACTTCTCAATTTTAGAGTACTAATTATATTGAATGAAACTTCGAACTTAATAGAAACATTAAAAAAAATAATGAAACTCACCCCATATTTGTTGGTGCTAAATGTAGAATCCAAAGACAACATGTTGTTGTGAGAACACTTAACCATCATATCAAGCATCCATTCTGTTTGGATGCCAAGTATGAATGGTACATCCTCCCCTTCTGGTCCCTGGTAGAAAAAAAATGATTTTTTCTCTTCTTGATACCAATAGTTAACACTCAAAGAATCCTTGGGATCTAATTGATACTTATCTTTCAAATGACGGTTGAATATATTGGAGACATATTTTCTACATAAATTAAGGTCTCTAGCACCCATCGCGGAACCAAAGATCCCATCGAGGATATGTCGTTCAAATATTGTATCAACTGGAACACCAAGTCCACATAGTGTCTTTATCATTGATTGAATATCCTTTGAAAGACAAGGGGTGCTCAAGGACTTTGGATCCTGAGATCTATCATGTTTTCCATGGCATGGCCAACCATTGCAATCCTCATGTAGGTACTCATTATAGGTGATAATTGCAACCCCTAGCATATCATTAACTTCCTTCGCTATAAATTTACATTGGCATCCCCTTTTTTTGACAAAATTTCTCTTTCTTAATGGTGGTTGTGGCTGTCCTCTAAGATCATTTGGGCCATAACAACATTGGAACCTAAAAAACAACCAACATTGAAAGAAAAATCATTATATGTAATGGTAATACCAATAATAATTTTTAAAACTTAACAATACATATTGAAAAAACATATAAGTTGGATTAAGAGGTCATGATAAATACTAACAATGCATAGTTCAAGGATGTTGGACCCATCATAGAAAGGTCACCATCACCAAAGTGTTTCCTATTGGATCTTCGTACAAATGTACATGGTGCATCCGGGTTGTTTTTTTCTCCCATAATAAAGTCTTCCAACCTATTGTATGGTATGAGAGCAGTGTGATCAATGGTTCCATCTTCACGCTGTATATCGCTCCAAACAAGGTCTTGACTTGAAAATATATGTTTGTTTGATAAACTTTGAACCAAGAGGTTCTTGATATGTGAATGTTTTGTCTTTCGAACCATTATACCACTTATTGCAATATGTCCCTACAATTAGAGCAAATGGTAAATGTAAATCAAACAAAGTTAAATGAAGATATATATCTATTTTAAATAATAAAAAAAGACTAATAATATTGGAGAGTATTTTGTCCTAATTTTGGTTCATGCTTAGTTATCTTATTAGCAAGATCAGTTTTTTTCTAATTGTCGTGGGAGTTGTGACTTGTTGGATGTTTATCTATGCATTTTTACGTTATTCATCTCTTTTGTAATCCTGGTCTAGTAAAAGATGCCCAATTTTGCAACTGAGCCATTAGAATTTTGCATTTTAATTTTTTTTTCTATAGTTATAAATATACCTATCATTGTTCATCAGTTATGTGAGTTAAACACATTTTGTTACAACTATATATTTCCTCTGTAGTCCGTTTACTAACTCTTATTGTTGGAAATGCACTACCTATCATCTTTGTGATGTCTGCAAGTTCCATTGGGCTAATTCCAGGGAACTTTTGTTTTTATGAAAAAATGCTTCCAACCTTTTATTACCATGTATAACGATGGTACATGCCTTTTATAAAAATTAAAAAAAAAAAGTGGGCCATCCAAATGGCCACCATAAGTTCTTTTGTTTAATTTTCTCATTCAAACCACCATCTAGATTTTAAATTTTGATTTCATTTACATAATTCTTACTGGATATTTTTGCGGGATTAGCAGAAATGTGACAATTGTGTCATTTTCCGTATGTTTTGATAATTTAACCAGACGACGAAGAATATGCCAGTGGTAGTGATTTGTGTATCTTTCTTCCATACATATGTTTGTTATGCGAGTTTGACAAAGTTGTTTTAATAGGGGCTACTCATTCAGTTTGTAAAAAGCTTAAACAGCTCTGCATTTGACCCAAAGTTGTTTTCTGTTATATTCATGCCCTGAGTTCAACTTTCTTCCATGTAAAGTGAAAAATGGACCTTAGTTAGGACCCGCTTTTCAACTTATCAGATGATTTTATGATATTATGCGATTCTCCATGATTTAATCTTTCACAAAGATTAGGCTAAAAGCCAAAGAAATCAACTTTATGCAAGTTCAGCAAAACCGAACCTGAGTCGCACAAAGCAGCAGGATCTACTCAACTTACAAAAGGAAAAATGTAAATAATAATTTACACAAAAACACAAAGATCCATTCAGGCAAAGAATTAAATAGCAACTCAAGATCTTCGATATCAAGGTTTGATCTTTGAGTCCAACTAGTACAGTTTCATTTGAACATCAGAGTTATCAGGCGACCATTCTTCTGCTGATAATGCAATACAACTACATATGGATTTCCATACAAACATCAGAATATATTATTAAGTCTAAATCAAAACCACAAGCCCTGATCACAAACCAAAATGACTGAGCACTGATAAGCTGCAGGCCGTAGATGATTTTATATTAATAATCGCAGTTGAAAGTTCCAAAATAAAGAAGTTGATGGGTGGATACTTTACATAATGTCTATCAGCATATTTTATGTTAATGCTTCCAGTCAGCTTTGGAGAACAGAGAGCGTACATGGGGTTTTAAATATGACGATATATGTGTGGTAGAAGCTAAATCCTCCAACTAGAGCAATTATGTAGGATTGGATTTGATTAATCATAAGATTTTGTTGTATCCACTCTTCCAGCACCACCACCAACTTCCCTTTCTACAACACAATGAATACATAGGAAATGAAAACGGGGAAACATGCAGCTAAGAGTGTTATAATCACCACTCTTGACTACCAAACAAATAAGATGATAGAAAAAACAACAAACTATACACAATTTCACCGTCCATAATCACTGACAAAATCACAAACGACTTCATAAAAAAATTTAACTGATATGTCAAGAGGTTTTCATTGATTTTAGGTGAGGAGCATGGCAGACTGGGTGGTTTTAAGTGGTGCCACTGATCTAGCACTACTTCTGGTGCTAGTGCTATCAGACAGAAACAAATGTTTTTTTGCAAAGCACCTTCAAGCTTTGTCTCCATAAATCCATCAAATTGCACAAAAAAAATGTTAGAAATAATGATGGTTTACATAACCTTTATCGTATGAAATAATACAGGACAAAAACTCTGTACAAGATGACGTTAGTTTTTTGAATGAGCATTTTTATTTGAAGTACATGACGACTCAAAGACTTTGTCTCTAAGTATCATGGAAAACGCCATACCGCCTACCGACTTGTCTGGAACTTTGAACAGATGGGTTTTTGCTCAGAGCTTTTCTATTTTTAACAAAATTCAGGGCAGGATTCTATCAGTGCAAAGTTCCCAAGCAATTTAACATATGACGTTTATCAGATGTGCTTAGCCTTCACGGTGAAAAATGCCGGAACAACTACTTTGTAGAAGATGGCCTATAATCTAATATTTTTCACAATTTTATAATCCTCATCCTCAGATCTTGAAAAAAATGGGGAAGTTGATTTTTGAGATAACAAATGATTTAATAAAGGAAACAAGATTCAAGGCAGTTATTTAAAACTATCCAAAACGGTCTTTAAATAAATCCATTTTACTTCGAAATTGGATAAAATAAACAGTTTATAAAACATAACTGTTGCTGTATTATTTTTCAAAAAAACGTTACTTTAAGCAAAATGCATGGTTCATCAAAATCGAATAAAAAATCAAATACAACAGATTAAAAGAAAAATAGTCAAATGATATAACGCTGGCATGCTGTGATATAAAAATGAAAGAGAGGACAACATATCTTAAAATAATTATCTTGCAGTTTGAACATACTCATCTTGTTTTAGATGTAACCATTATATGTCACTAATACTATGTTTGGCTTCTATCATTCTACAATGGTTGGTTTCTATCATGCGTGCATTGCTAGATTGTCCAATCCTTACTGTGACCGAGAATTATTACTGGATGATATATTTTGCAATAACGATAAGTCTTTAACATGTTAAATATGTTTTCAGAAATTAAGCCAGGATTTCACATGGAGCTCGCTTTTACATACCTGGAAGGCGATGGAAGGCTACGTTGGCTCTGAGACTCAGGCTCGGTACTCAGCTGGAGGTTGTATTCACGATCTGCAGGCAGGGATACGCCGACTCAGTGCTACAGGAAGGGATCCTCTGCTTCTGGTTGTTCCCTGTGTTCAAATGTTCCTTCCCGCTGAACTCCCTCCGCATTAACGCTGGCAATCACAACCCCAACCACTGAAATAAATGAAACGACGATTATCAAGGCTGGGGAGATGCTGGATGACGGCAGAGAGATCACAGGGATCGCAGGTCAGAAACCAGGTACACTCTGCAGTGACGTGGATCCTACTCCATGTGGATGCGTGCTGGATGGAGGATGCAGCATGCAGGAGCATGGAGTGAGAAGATGCGTGCTGGATGGAAGATGCGGGAGCATGGTGGATGCCATGATGCACGGGATGGAGGCCAATGGTTGATGCCTATGTGAATGGTATGGAGATAGAACTACCGGCGCTAGGACCTTCCGGAGTAAGTACACTCGGGAGGGAAGATTGCTCCCGAGTTAGCCTACTCCCATGTCATCGTGTGAATTTGAGATGGAAAATGCTTTTTGTGTAGAATAATCAAATATTTTTCCAATGTTTTTGCTGTTATTTGTTATTATATTGTAGTGATTTCCTCTTACTTGTGATTTAATTAAGTTTAAAGATAAAAATCGTTATTTGTTTGTTTGTTTGTGTGTTTTGTGGTTAGTTTTTTTTTTATATCTAGGATTTGGTGATAAATTTTTGGAGTTTTAAATAATAGCTATAAAAATCTCATAATTGAGGTGTTTTGAAATTTATTTAAAATGTTTGAAATTATTCCTATAATTATGGTGTTTTGAATTTTATTCAAAATATTAAAAATATTTTTATAATAAAAAATTATTGGAATTTATAAAAAAAAAGTCAAATACATTAAACAAAATTCACCTAATTTGGGCCAAATACCACTGAAAAGGTCAATTATCGTGGCTTAACTTCCTATTTTTATTAGAATTCTCAAAAAATAAAAATCTACCTGTATACAATATAATAATGATGTACAAATTGAATTTAATAAATACAGTTTGTTTGTCTTTTCTTGATATTAATTAATACATATTTTTTTTTGTTTTTTTAATATTAATTATATAATGTCTCTTAATAATAATTAATAAATATAATTTATTTTTATTTTTTAATATTAATTATATAGTCTGTGATGTTGACATTTATTTAATAAGTTATGTAAAATAATAATAACAAATTTATTTAAATTGATTCTTGAGTTTTTATGTTTTAAAATTTTACATAAAAGATAAAGATAAGTGGACATTGTCTTCTTAACATTTACTAAATAACTTTTATATCAATTTTCTAAAAACATTTTATTAAAAAAATAAATTTAAATATATTAATTATTTGTTAAAAATATTTTATTTATATAAATATTTATTTATACATAAATATACTGCATAAAATAATTTATTAAACATATCTATTAAAATAATAACAATATTCTAAAATAAAAATAAAAAATAAATATGATGATTCAATTATTTCACAAGGTAAAACATTTTGTATTTTCACTTAATTAATAAATATTACCAATATGAAATTAGTTTTGGTTTATGAAAATGAGACTTACTTCCCTCGAGAAGTAGGTGCGGGTGGAATCATCTTTAATCCCGGAGGAAAAACTGTGTCATCTTATGTCTGGGGACTTGGTCGAAAAATCAACAACGAAGCAGAATGATTTGCTCTCTACTTCGGAATGAACCTATTAAGGAAACTCAATATCACCAAAGTCATTGTTCTTGGAGACTCGAAGCAAGTAATCCATAAAATGAATAATGTAAACAACAGAGGCATGGTTAAAAATCAAAAGAATCTATGAGCGCATTCAACGGGTTTCTGGAGAAGTCCAAGTTTCCTATATCCACATCCTCTGAGGCAACAATTCACAGGAAGATAAATTGGAAAATCAAGGCGCTAAATTAAGAATTGGATCAACTAAGGTTAAAGGAATTTTATCCAATTATTTTTATGTGCCCTAAGTTATTTTTTTCGTTAATCGGCTCCAAGGGTGGTCCACCCCTAGCATCATATCATTCCCTAACTTCATGACTAGTTTGAAGACTAAGGAAAAAGCGCTTAGAGTTCCTCCCCCTCCTCTTGACACTGCTAGCGGGAGATTCCTCTCCTCCTCTCGGCAATATGCTAGCCAACATGAAGCATGGTTGCCAGGCCCCACTTGTCATCAAGCATCCAATGTGAAGGCCATAAATGAGCCCATTTCCCTCTTTTGTTGGAAAGGAAGGCTTGCACGAGCCATGGAATCCCCCCAAAATCAAAACTCATCCTCTCCCTTCGCTCATTCCACCCTATGGATTGTTCATTTCTGTGAAGAGATTGCTCCTGTCTTTGAAGTGAATGTTCTTGTATATGAAGAGAAGGCTCCTGTTTGTGAAGCGAATGCTCATGTTTTAGACCCTGGCATAGTTGTAGGTAGAGGTGACATTGGTTTTGATCTTCTTGTTGTTAGTTGACTGAAGAAAGGCATTGGGATAGAGTTTGGTACTTTTTCGAACGGGTTGGAAGTGTATCAGGCCATCAAAGGCTCTTTCTCCCATCTTCTGGACTCAATAGATATCTTTGGCTCCAAGTTCTTGCACCAGTCAAAATTCGCAACTCTTCACGACAAAATGGTAGACAAAGGTGCTACTTTGGAAGACATTTAGAAATCCCTCAAGGACATAAAGAAAAACGTGATATGGTTATATGAAATAATCAATAGAAGCATGGAAGAAAAAAGTAAAACAATGGACTGGATGGTCCAGTAGAATGAAAACCAGGACACCAGAATAGTAGATAATCATTGCGACCTGTATGAGATAATTGGCAATATAGGCTACATGAAGGATGACTTGAAAAAATTGGTAAATATGAACGAGGGAAGTTTCATCGAGCACAACCAGAATAGAGACCAAGCAATGGAGGAAGCCTCTGTGGAGCAACCCGCCAAAGAAAAAAAAGGAAAGCAGAAGGATCAAGCCTAGTCTCATGGGTATTTCATGTTTTTTTGTATTATCATTTTAGGCATTTTGGTTCAACTATATAGCTCGAGGGGAATTAGAACTTTTACTAGGAATAGAAGCAAGTATAAGACATTAGATATCAGCATGAATATTTCTGTCATTTTGGTTTTTCTAGAACTTTGCAGGTCTCAGACCTCCTCTTGGTAAGCCTGGCTAGTCACAACTTTTTTATTAATACAATATTTTCATGGTTACTGTTAAAAAAGAAAAATGAAACTTACTTCATGAAACTTAATGTATATTTTAAACATATAGAAATTTCATAAACTTGAAGTAAAAATTTAATCTAAAATATATGTAAATAAATCTTGTTGATCTAGGAATTAATCCAATTAGGCTATTATTACATCACAAAACAACAAACTTGGTTCATAACATGTACACATAAAGGATATATTGGTAAATTCAAAAACATTGTACATGGACATTCCAAAAGCATTTTATGGGTGCTCAAAAATAATATATGGGAATGAGAGAATAGGTAGTGTTCCTGATTGAAATGTTAGGCCTAGCCACCTATAATCACATGTGGGAAAAGTGACCACTCTCACCTTAGTTACTTGTCCCCAACTACTTCGAAAGTCGAAATCTCTTGGGGGAGATCCCGATTTTGATCTTGTAAGGACACTAGACACCAAAATGTTCTCTTTTGAGAATGTTAGTTACCAGTTCCTAATGGAGTCTAAAAGGTGTGAAAAGGGGTTGCATGTTTGAATAGGGATGATGCAAAATGATGGACTCCTTTAAAAGCACTTTAGATTCCACATAACATTGAAAAAACATGGAACCTATGAATTTAGGTGACAATTAGAGGTACTTCCCTAACATATTTGAAGATGAAGTAAAAATAAAAATGTTAGGTGAATAAGATTTCGTAATATATAACTTTTATCTATATAAAATTTGCATAAATGATTATAAAATTAGTTTCCCTTAAATTGGGTTTCCAAATTTTCAGCACATCATAACATATATGTTTGTATGGGTGCAACACTATATGGGGTAAATAATGTCATTTTTTTATAAACTCTTGCATACGTATAAAGGACATATGATACTAGTGTAAAAAGGACATATAGTACCAGTGCAACACTATTTTTTCAAAAAAAATCATGAATTAATTTTTTAATTATTAATTATTGAAGTTTGAAAACATTGAAACAGAAACATTTTGTGCGGGTGCAACACTTTAGGGGGGAACTTAATGAAATTATTGATTTCTATATATAATATTGTAGAGCTTGCTCTCCTCTAGTGCACCATATAGTTTTCTTGTGAAATGGTGAATGCAATCAAAAGTTATATAAAAAACAATCGATTTATCTATTTTCAAAAATTGACGTGTGTTATTTAGAAAAATAATAATAAATAAAAAAAACATACATTTTTAGGAAAAAATTATATATTCGGAATTGTGAGATCATATTTTACAATATTCTATATTTTCATAAAAAAATATTGTGTTGTCATAGAAAAAAAACGCCATCAAAACTTAGCAATTTCATAGAGTTATGAAATAAAAGCAATAGCGCTAGTTTATTTGTCCTAGCCAATAGGTTCGGTAGTCTGAAGCTATTTTTGAGAACCATGGAAACAATTGTTCCCACTGAAATTTTAAATTTTACAAAACGTATATGCGATATAACGCATATGCATTATATAACATATGTGTTTCACTACGTTAATTTAAAAAATGATTTTACATATACATTGGCCTTGGAACACCATACACTTTCTCCCTCTATAACCAACCTTCCCCGCTTCTTCAATCTAACACACATCGACATACCTTCTCTCCATCCCTCTTTATCTCATCATCGCCATTTCTCTCCTGCACCATCCCTCAGCCGTCTCTCTCTCTTCCCCTTTCCTCTCTCTCCCTTCTCTCTTCTCCCATCGCTGCCTCTCCTTCTCCCTCCATGTGTTCCATTCTCTCACTCACTCCATACCTCACTTTCTCTCCGTACCTCCTCTCTCCCCCCTAATTCCTTCTCTCTTCCTCTCTCCCCCTCTCTGTATAAATCCTCCTCCTTCCTTATCTCACCACCCCCCCTAGAAAAACTTACACACCTCTTGGTATTGAAAAAAAACACCCCTTCTCCCTCTATAACCAGCCTTCCCCTTCTCATACTTGTCCAAGTTTTATACAATCGTAAATGGAGTCTTTATAGAGGAAGGAGTCAAACCCTCATCTAAAATCCCATCTTTCATATAGGTTCTCTTCAAACCCAAAAAAGTAGGAGGTAAAAGGGTTTATGACAAATCTTGGAGAAAATCTATACAACCGTCCTCAGATTCCTTTGTCTAAGATTTACTAGAATTTTTTTTTTCATTTTTAAATAAAAATCAATTCTTACTTAGTAAATCCCTCATAAAAGGTAGGAGAATAATATTTGGACATACCTTTTGAATTTGACGCATCCAAATCAATTGCAAATGATACAATTTCTAAAGGTAGAGCATCAACATCAATAGTTGAATCCACATGGCCAGATACATTACAATCGACTTTTCTTGTGCAAACTTGTAGTCATCCTCGCTGTCATACCCATCAGACAAAACCGCTGAAGAAAGTAGTAGACACTTATCCTTCAAGTGACCAATACCCTTGCACCAAAAGTAGTGATAGGGAATGTGTAAATAATCCATCCTCTACCTAAAATTCCTATCCCTAGAGATAATTTCAACCTCCTGAGGAAGCCCCTTCGAATTATGCAATCAAACCATAACCACAAACCTTCTTTTGTCCACCCCATAAAGTACCCACTTATCCAATTGTATGAAATGACCAAGGGTATTCCCAATACCCACAAAAATACTTTTAGACCAAAGCTCAATAGGAAATAATGGCAAAATCAACCATAGATGGTGAACTATCATCTTCTGCTTATCAGGATCAAAACCTGGGTCCCATCTTTTGAGAAACACTAAACTATCTTTTATAGGATAAAATATGCAATGAACTTTAGAGACATCCTCTAGTGGTTCTACAGAAAGAAAGAACCACCACCCATTTCACAACATACTAATCCTTGGAGAAAACCCTAAATTATTTTGCTAGTTTGCATCCACCCACTCAACTAATTCCATTCTACTCAACTTTGTAAACTCCAATCTTCAGACCACAGCTCGTCTGGAAAACATCCCAACTCTATGAATTTGACTGTGTTTGTAGTTACATAAACATTGAGTAAGTTACATATGTATTTGGTTTACCTTGAAGCTATATCTATCTATCTATCTATATATCTATATCTATATATATATATATATATATTGGAACGAAAGAATCTATCTTATACTATTTTGTAACAAATATGTGATTTAAAGAGAAATTGAACAATTGGCTTTCCCCAACAAAGAAAATATTTTTTTTGCATTTCAAGAGTTGTACACAAATATCATTGTCATATTAAACGTTAATATGACCTTTGTGAAACGTCATTGTGAAATTCAGGAGGACGACATTATGTGAAATTACTGAACTAACATAAATTCTATGGTAAGTAGAGCAAGTGCAACATTTTTAAAAGGCCAAAAATGAGAAGCTAATGCGGTATCTATCTTCAATTTCAAGATGGAAGTGGTCACCCTGCGATCCTTCATTGTGAGAGGCATCATCTCAATCACAAAAAACATTTTCTTTTTAGAGAGATCCCAATAACATTACAAAAATCAAAACCAAGGGCCATAAGGTTTGAAGTGAGCACAGATGGAAGAAATGAGAAGAGGAAGCCACGTGTGAGTGCAATGGCTCCCTCACTTGGGATCAATGAGACAATACTTATTGTGCATTGGCATGGATGAAGATGCCAAATGGAGCACATGCCCAATTTATCACCAAACAACATTTTAACAACATTTATCACCAAACAACATTTGCAATCTAAATGGAATCAAACCTAACCAACTTGAACTTTCTAAGGGAGCCATCTTCGTTTTGTGGGGTCCCTATTCTACACTATAATTCCCTTGTCTAACTTGATTGCATCATTGGCAAGTTGATCTGCAATTGAATTGTTGAGATGCGTGAGATGCATAAGTTTCATGTCGTGGAGGTTTTGAAGGTTCCAATTAATACACTCATAATTCCTACCTTGTATATTCCCTTCCTTAAGTTTTTTCCCTTTTATATGCTTTATGACAAGAAACACGTTTCTAAAAATTATAATATGTTCTAGTTGAAGACTCTTCACAATTTCTATACATAGAAGGAAGGTGTACATTTCAGCCTAGTTACTTCTCGCCACACCTATACCCATGAAAATTTCATTTCTTCATTTTGATCAAGATAAAAATAAATAAAAATAAAAAGTATAATCATATTTACGAAACACCCCAAAGTGGGGAAATAAAACATACCTTCCATTCATGTTAGACACACCAAAGTTATTTTCAGTGTTTCATTTTAGCCACTTTGGGGGTATGCTAGTACTATATATTAAATCATTTCATCAAATGATGTTGACCTACTCAACTTTTTGCTTCACTTCGTTTTGCTTTGATCTCTGCATGTGTTTTTCTCACAGACAAATAGGGTTCTCTTTGTTATGTAGTCCATGTTCAAATCGCCTATGGTGGATTTTCCACCTCTTTCTCTTGGGAAAAAATAAATGAACACGCATTCCCACACATTCATCCATATGAAACCTCCCTCCCACCTAGACTCACATGGTGACGCACAGTCCCCTTCATGCACATTCCAACGGACCGCGAGAAGTCAGGATGCCCGAATTATCTTGTATATAAATAAGAGTAGTGGGCCTCGACAAATTATTAGAACGTGTAATTTGTGTGTGCATGTCGATAGAGAATCTCGACACGTTCCTCCCACTCTTCCGTTGTTGCAAATCACACCTTGATAATTCGCTACTGTCGGAGCTTGGAATTATCACTACATGACTTTCCTTTCTCAATTTAGCTCATCCAAGTTTGGAGTGGGGACCGTGGCTCTAGATTTAGTGGCGGAGAGAGTAGATCTCGGATAATGACAGAGAAGAGGACACAAGGTATATGCATCTTGGCAAGTTTGTTGGTCATTCACAGGACATGTTTCAGTGTCCAAGTACGGTTAATGATATGTATTTTTTTTATAACTCCCCTCACCAAAATGAAGAGTCTTCCGCAAGCTTCTTTTGTATTACTTAGTATTATCGTGCAGGTTTGAATAATAAATATAGCAGGCTAGCCAAAGAACCGACAAGAACAACAAACATGGGTGATTAGGCATGGACTTGATGTGTGTGATACTTCACCAAGGGAAGAGCAACATACTGAGTGTTTTACCATCAATGATAATTTGTGTTGATTGTCGCATGCAAATGCATTGCAAACAACCACACCATCAACATGCCTCCATTTAAACAATAACACATTTCTAACCTTGGCGGGTATTGTGTTGCTTTATCCATGCAACTTTTGTTATGGTGGTTTTCGTTTAAATTTTCAATCTCAAGTTAAGTTGATTAATTAACTTGTTTCATGTCTGTTTAGAGAACAAACTCATTTCACTTCCTTTTTATTGACGATATGACTAATGCACAAGTGACACATATCCATATCGTTTTAAGTCTATCATGTTTTACCCAAAGTCATATTTAATTTGTTTGGGCTAGACCATGTTACTTTGGAAAAATATAAGAATAAGCACCCTTGGACACGAATCAATCCCAATGCTAACAAGTATAGCTAGTACACACCGACACGTAGAACTAGCATGCACTTCATAACCGTGTCAATTGATATTGAGTCATCCATTATTCTTAGTGTTGGGATGCATAAAATATCACTGCCTCATCTACCATATCACCATAGGAAGAAGAAATGATTGATCTCCCATGAAAACACAAAAATCTACTCCATGAAGCAAAGGTCAGTATTGCCCACATAGTACACTTTCTTTTTTTATCCATTGAATGATAAGAGGTTGTATTTTCTTGACTGCCCACATAGTTGCCCACATAGTACACTTTCTTTTTTTATCCATTGAATGATAAGAGGTTGTATTTTCTTGACTGCCTTAGCACTCTCCTCGAGAGGGATGGAGTGTTGCATCATTCTAGTGTCAAAGCCATGTATGTCTTTGTAAGACCATTTCTGAATTTTATTTAATGGGCAAGGAAACCTTTTCATTTTTATTTAAATAGGCATGAAAATGGGTTGTATTGCCACTTGAACCCTAAGATACTACTTTGTTCCATTAAGACTAGGCCGAGAGTATTATAACAAATTTTTAAAGAGATAAATACATACATTCAATGAATATCACTAAATACATACATATAGGCACCTATTGTATTAAGTGTGACTACATCAATTGCAAAATCCACATTACTTCCTGCCAACACAAAAAGACCAATTATGTCATGGAAAGTATGGAATTTCAATTGGAATAATAATAATAAAAATAGATAAAAATTCTTCTAAAAAAATCTCAAAAATATTGTTGTAAGAAACAAACAATATCAATGATTTGTAAATATTGTTATTATAATATAGTATGTTAGTTATTTAACGCTCATATGGATGATATTCATTCATTAATATATATTAATTAGGAAAATTTAATGCTAGTTGTGTCCTTTCCAACGTTTAATCTTCCAGCTATTTCTTTTCTTTCTTATATTTTGACAGGCAATTTAATCAAACCAGCACAAAATGTCGCTACAATGGAAATTAATGGGTTAAGGAGTTGCTTTCTAAGATAGGGATTTTATAATAAAAAACACGAAAGAAGAAATCCATAACATTGGGCAGTGGGGAATATGTGTTCGGTTCGATTTCGAAGTTTAGAATGTGTTAATTTGACATTAAAGAGCTTAGCACACCATGAATACGCTTTTTCCCTGAGTAGTGACTTGTAGTTTTCTCATCAATTTTGTGTAGTTACATCAATTCACATTATTATTCCATAATTAGTTGTACTCGGCCTTAAATAAGTTATTTATGTGAATCCTGTGTTGTGTGATCCAAGTCAAACATTAAGTGAAAGGGGGAGCAGAAGAAGCTTCGAGTCACTAAAATACAAGATTCTCATGTCCAACTACAATAAGTTGGTTTTGGGGCTCACTCAGATTTATATATTATTTCACGCTACCGCCCACTGCGAGAATGAAATAAACTATCTAGATTCAAGTGATAGACCAGGAATGAGTGTGAGTTAGCGTGTAAATAACTTGACACAAGATGCATTTGGGCATATACAACACAAAGCCGCTAAGGGAGGAACTAGATTTAACCACAAAAGTGTATATAATTTATAGAGCCAACCAGATTCTCTATAAGCCAAGAAGGCAACGGGCAGGGTCAATATTTGCTCCAGCTCTCCTCTCTTCTCCACATTCAGTTTCAGGTAAGACTCGAGCTTTGAAGATGAAAGAGTGATGCAACAACTCGATATTTTATTCTGGGTAAATGGAATGTGCCTGATTCAACACCTTTTGGGAGGAAGTCCTGTTCTAAAGAATCCAACCCACAGGAGGAGGATCCCTATTGGATGAAGGAATAAATGGGAATCTAGATAGAGGGCCCTTAAATGAAGGAATAGGCTGGGGAAATGAATAGATGGTGTTGGGCCATAACCTTTCATTCATTCAACAGTGCGTGCAACGTATTTGCTTATTATATCATCTAAGCTAAAGAGCGTGACTGAAAAAATATGTAAATAGAGCGCCAAATTCAGTGACAAGTTAAACTAAGTGGCAAGTAACAGGTAAGCACAACTCTATCTAGAAGATTGTACACCTTACAATAGGTAGAAGGTTTAATATAGGGTAAAAGCATGGTAATGTGTCTCAAATTTTCCAATTTTGCAGCGATGAAATTTATGAACTAAAGTATTTGTTTAGAAATCTACAAATCCATCAAGAATTAGATAATGGTGTAATGAAACAAAAGTTTTCATTATCAATGAGCTTTTATATGGTTTTTTTTAAACAAAAAAATTTATTTTTATCTTATTTATTTCATTTTATTTAGAGGCTATTTATTATTATTTTAGGCATCTCATAAGTACTCACAAAACCGCTACCCCCCATATCTACCTTCATTTTATTTCTTAGTTCCATTTTTTTTTAACAAGTTTTTTATAGACACTTTTAAGAATGTTGTACATATTTTTTAATTTTATTTGATGATATATTTTAATTATTCTTAAATTATCAATATAAATAATAATTTTTATGTGTATGTAAAAGAGAAACCCAAAAACCTATCATTTTAAGACATCAAAATCAATACTTTTTCATATGAAAATGGAAATAATATACAAGTAATTGTTAAAATTATTTTTTAAAATTTTTTAAATCACATTTTTTATTTTTTATAATAGATATTTTAAATAAATTTATAAAAACAGAACAAATTTTCTTGCCGCAAAGTGAGACACATTACCACGCTTTTACCCTATACATATGGGGACGGTAAGTAATATTTTCCATGGCGGGTACACCCCTCCATGTTTTTCCTTCTAACAAAGATGTTTAATACACTCTATAGTGCCCAATTCTCGAACGGTTATGTAGTAGCTTCGAAAATAATAGATATGATCTACCAAATAGCTGACCCAGTTAAACCCACCGTAAGCAGCAACAATAGTGGTTTCATTCATAGTTCTAGGGAGGGGTGCAAGGCAGATTACATGATGAGTAGTTTTCTCTAAGACCCGACCAAGGAGTAATCCGCTGCTAAGATAATATCCTCTTTATTGATTTTTTCCCTACCCTAATACCAGCTACCCATTGTGCAAATAGGGACTCCCAGAAAGAAGCCCAAGAATCTTTGTTTTATTAGGCACTACCAGCCGAAAGAACATACCAGGGTATGCTCTCCACACTTTTTCTCTAGCAAATTTCCCATCTCTCAGATCGCTCCCTTTTAAGGATCACCTGATCTACATTTGGCAGTTTTCCCTAGTTTCAAAAATCTTGTCCCCTTTCTGCCAATAAACCAGGGATGATTTTAAGGGCGAATTTTAGCCCAATGGTGAATTTTAAGGGGTACCCAAAATAAACTGGGTGAATTTTTATATTAAAATGTTTTTATTTTATTTAATAAATTAGCCCATTATTTATTTTATATATAGCTGGCCCAAGTTAAATCGCCTTCATCCCGAAAGAGGGAAAAACTAGAAAATGAATTTTAGACCATGAAAATACTGATATTTTCCCACATTCGCCTGAATTTTTCTGATTGGGGGGAGATATTTGCCCACATTCGCCGGAATTTTTCTGATTGGGAGGAGAAATGAATATGGTTCACTGGATTTATGGATAATAGGTTGAAAAATTGGTATTTCGCCCAATATTTATGGATAATACGATTAAAAATTTGGTAGTTCGCTGGAATTTATGAATATTTCGGTAAACTGGTCTTACTTTGAGGGTAAATTGGACATAGTTCGTCCTGGATTTGGATTTGTGGACAATTATTTGAGTAAAATGTGGAGATTTAATCAATTGGGGAAGTTTTTTTACTGGATTTGGTCCATATTTGAGCAAAACATGGATAAAATTAGTCAAGTGAGGACGTTTTTTACCCATATAATGGTGCAAG
Source organism: Pseudotsuga menziesii (assembly GCA_001517045.1). Taxonomy (NCBI): domain Eukaryota; kingdom Viridiplantae; phylum Streptophyta; class Pinopsida; order Pinales; family Pinaceae; genus Pseudotsuga; species Pseudotsuga menziesii. Next base: position 35,061 of record LPNX010923368.1, read on the forward strand.
AGTCAGCATCAACATCAAGCTTGATTTCTATTGCAAATCGGTCTTTACAGTGGCTGAGTGGATTCGTGGAAAGCAATTTCACAAGGTTTCTTCTATCTGTAGGCTTTTTATAGGTTAGTTTCCTGAATCTTCTTTAAATTATTTCTTTTCTGGTTTATAGAAGAAGGTTGACGCTGAATTAGCACAAAAATTTGCTAGTCTCAGACCATCACACAATGGACACTCGTCCGATATTCGGCAAGCATTCACCCACTGTACTTCTCCGTGATTGATTATATGTGCTATATCTTCTTGAATTTTATGAGTCGACGAATAGTTTTTAATGTTTCATGTATCCCAATATAGAGCAACAAACAAATAAATATGATGGCTATAAAATTTACCCTTTTTCAATCCTGATTTGAACGAAGATGAGTCCGATATTCTGTAGGCATTCACAATTTCACCCACTGTACTTCTCTATCATGAATTAGTTTATCAGCGTGAATCGTGATCTACTTATTTGTACTAGTCCTTGAGTAGATCTAGGGTTGTTAACTCAAGAGTCAATAGTGAATGTACTTGTGAAACTTGTGCTTAAATCTCCAAAAGAAGACAAACTTACCTTAAAATGATAGGGAACGATTTGTATCCTAGCCAATAATGTTAACAAACTATCCTCTAGATGATTTTAATGGAAGGGTCGCAGTAAAGGGTTATGCACCTAGGGTTCTTTGGTAATCCAGATGGGGTTTCAACTTTCTAGCGCAAATCTAGTACTCAGACGTTTGAAAACCATAAATCATGTGGATCTCTAGACCATCTGTCATACGTGTTTCTATCATTTAGACTTTCCTCATTAATATTCAAAGGAACAGATTCAGGAACCATTGTGTCTGACTATTCAGGAATCTAGTGAAGGTGATCTTAAGAGGGTAATTTTATCACACTAATGTTGCTTGCAAATATACCTACAGGATACTGTGACTATCAAGTAATTTTTTTTATTGTTTTGAAATTTGGTGTATAATTTCATGCCAATCCCTAAGAAATAAAAGACTTGGATCTGGTTATCTCATGGTTTAAGTTTCTGGAAAATGTATAAGACTCAACTTATCTAAGTATCCAATAATTAGAAATCCCAAGTCAATCATTCCAAATTATACAAGATTAACAAGCTGGACACAAAATGGTCTTCCCATCAGTCCAACTTGCAGATATACCTACAGGATACTGTCAAGTAATTTTTTTTATTGTTTTGAAATTTGGTGTATAATTTCATGCCAATCCCTGAGAAATTAGAGACAAAGAAGGTACTAGAGGACTTTATATGAGGTTATGTCATTGAAGACTAAGGGAAAAATGGATTTTGCATGAGATTCATTAGTTGGATTGACACTTAAATCCATGATTTTATTTTATAGATGCTTGATAATAAATTTCTTTGCTTTCACAATAACCTTTTCTACCTTCCACAACTATGCAAATATTTCCAACGATAATCTAATCCATTTCTCTATTTTGATGGAATGTACCAACTCCTTGCAAATCATGTCCCTAGCCTATTTATAGAAGTATACTCTATCCCATTCTTTAAATTGAATAAAATATATTGGTATTCATCATCTTTCCGGCCACTAAGGCTACAAGGATAGGGAACTATAGGTTTTATCACATACCATGTCAAAGTGTCATTTTGGTGATCTGCTGCTATGGCCAGTCTCTTCCCTGATGCACCTATTTGCTTCCTCTTATCATTCACTATTTTAACATTCCTTTCTATTATGCTTCTATAGTTCGATTGAAAGTTTGTCTTTACTTGGACTAGGCTTGCTGAAGGTGATAGTGAGTGTGAATCTTGCAACATTCAAGGTATTTCGTATTTCATAAAAGAGTAGTGAGTGAATTTAACTGTTGACTCCTTATTCATGACTTTAGGATATTGTATCAATTCAGCCAACTCACTTGGAATCTCTTCATCCTGATCTCCTCCCAATTCTTGTTCAACTCTGTCTCCTTTTTTTCTAACCCTTTTATCCTTATGACCCTTTTCATAATCAATTTACATACTTTTATGGAGCTCTTCAACTCCTCTTTTCTGTACTGATTGATTCTCTGAAACCCTTTGTTCTTCCATGCTCTTTTTTACTTATAGTACCTCATCCCAAATTTATAAGTTATCAATACTCTCCCACTCTGTCCTTGGAACATATTCATGAGAGGAATTCTTGCTTTATATTCTTTTTTTGAAGATAATATCACGAGGATCATAAGGCCTAGATTCTGCTTTCCTTGAATTTAACCGATGTAAGAAAACTTCCAGATATTGTATAGATTTCAACCTTTAATTTGGAAGGGTCATATATCTTTTGGAAGCATGAAAGTTCTTTGATGTATGAAATGACAAAAATGCATGTTATCTACTACAAATCTTTTCCTTACATATTCCATTGCGAAAATTCAAGGTGTGATGAAAGCTAGGAGATGGTAAGGATCTTCCTCAAAACCATAGACTCTGATCACTGTGTACTCTTCATATATAAACTAGTTACATATCCTTGTATCAAGGGTAAATTATAACCATTTCTTATTCTCAGGAAACATTAAAGGTGGAAGAGAGTCATGGGTAATGTTTTATGTAATCTTCATTACCATGTTCGTAAACTCAATATAATTGGCGTTTTTAGGTATTCTTAGATTTCGATTACTCCAATTATGTATTGGAACTGGGATTCCATTTTCATATGTCATTTTCAACTTCAAACACCTGTAGGGATCAAAGTTCTGATATAAAAACATGTGAAAATTATAGGACGGATATCTAAACATCCTAGTGAATATAAACTTCTATTTGTTCATGGATTATTTCGATTAAGAAATTATAGAGATCGGGAAGCTAGTGAAGGTGATATTTAGAGGGTAATTTTATCACACTAATGTTGCTTGCAGATATACCTATAGGATACTGTGATTGTGAAGTAATTTTTTTTATTGTTTTGAAATTTGGTGTATAATTTCATGCCAGTCCCTAAGAAATCAGAGACTTGGATCTGGTTATCTCATGGTTTAAGTTTCTGGAAAATGTATAAGACTCAACTTCTCTAAGTATCCAACAATTATAGATACCAAGTCCATCATTCCAAATTATCCAAGATTAACAAGCTGGACACAAAATGATCTTCCCATCAGTCCAGACTCTAGCTTGCAGATATACCTACATGATATTGTCAAGTATTTTTTTTTTATTGTTTTGAAATTTGGTGTATAATTTCATGCCAATCCCTGAGAAATCAGAGACAGAGAAGGTACTAGAGGACTTGATACGAGGTTATGTCATTGAAGACTAAGGGAAAAATGGTTTTTGCATGATATTCATCCGTTGGATTGACACTTAAATCCATGATTTTATTTTATAGATGCTTGATAATAAATTTCTTTGCTTTCACAATAACCTTTTCTACCTTCCACAACTATGCAAATATTTCCAATGATAATCTAATCCATTTCTCTATTTTGATGGAATGTACCAACTCCTTGCAAATCATATCCCTAGCCTATTTATAGAAGTATACTCTATCCAATTCTTTAAATTGAATGAAATCTATTGGTATTCATCATCTTTCCGGTCACTAAGGCTACAGGGATAGGGAACTATAGGTTTTATCACATACCATGTCAAAGTGTCATTTTGGTGATCTGCTACTATGGAAATATCTTCCCTAATGCACCTATTTGCTTCCTCTTATCATTCACTATTTTAACATTCCTTTCTATTATTCTTCTATAGTAAGATTGAAAGTTTGTCTTTACTTGGACTAGGCTTGCTGAAGGTGATAATGAGTGTGAATCTTGCAACATTCGAGGTATTGCGTATTCCATAGAAGAGTAGTGAGTAAATTTAACTATTGACTCCTTATTCACGACTTGAGGATATTGTATCAATTCAACAAACTCACTTGGAATCTCTTCATCTCGATCTCCTCCCATTTTTTGTTCAACTTCGTCTCCCTTTTTTCTAACCCTTTTATCTTTATGACCATTTTCATAATCAATTTACATACTTTTATGGAGCTCTTCAATTGCTCTTCTCTGTACCAATTGATTCTCTGAAATCTTTTGTCTTCCATGCTCTTCTTTACTTATAGTACCTCATCCCAAATTTCTAAGTTAGCAATCCTCTCCCACTCTGGCCTTGGAACATATTCATGAGAGGAATTCTTGTTTTATATTCTTTGTTTGAAGATAATGTCATGAGGATCATAAGGCCTAGATTCTGCTTTCCTTGAATTTAACCGATGTAAGAAAACTTCCAGGTATTGTATAGATTTCAACCTTTAATTTGGAAGGGTCATATATCTTTTGGAAGCATGAAATTTCTTTGATGTCTGAAATGACAAAAATGCATGTTATCTACTACAAATCTTTGCCTTACATATTCCATTGTGAAAATTCAGGGTGTGACGAAAGCTAGGAGATGGTAAGGATCTTCCTCAAAACCATAGACTCTGATCACTATGTACTCTTCATATATAAACTGGCTACATATCCTTGTATCAAGGGTAAATTATAACCACTTCTTATTCTCAGGAAACATTCTAGGTGGAAAAGATTCATGGATAATGTTTTATGTAATCTTCATTACCATGTTGGTAAACTCAGTATAATTGGCGTTGTTAGGTATTGTTAGAATTTTATTACCCCAATTATGTATTGGAACTGGGATTCCATTTTCATATGTCATTTTCAACTTCAAACACTTGTAGTGCTCAAAGTTCCGATATAAAAACATGTGAAAAATATAGGAGGGATATCTAAACATCTTGGTGAATGTAAACTCTTCTATTTGTTCATGGATTATTTGGATTAAGAAATTATAGAAACCAGGAAGCTAGTGAAGGTGATATTAAGAGGGTAATTTTATCACACTAATGTTGCTTGCAGATATACCTACAGGATACTGTGACTATCAAGTAATTTTTTTATTGTTTTGAAATTTGGTGTATAATTTCATGCCAATCCCTAAGAAATCAAAGACTTTGATCTAGTTATCTCATGATTTAAGTTTCTGGAAAATGTATAAGACTCAACTTCTCTAAGTATCCAACAATTAGAAATCCCAATTCCATCATTCCAAATTATCCAAGATTAACAAGCTGGACACAAAATGGTATTCCCATCAGTCCAGACTCCAGCTTGCAGATATACCTACAGGATACTGTCAAGTAATTTTTTTTGTTGTTTTGAAATTTAATGTATAATTTCATGCCAATCCCTGAGAAATCAGAGACAAAGAAGGTACCAGAGGACTTGATATGAGGCTATGTATTTGAAGACTAAGGGAAAAACAAATATGACTTGGATCTGGTTATCTCATGGTTTAAGTTTCTGGAAAATGTATAATAGTCAACTTATCTAAGCATCCAACAATTAGAAATCACAAGTCCATCATTCCAAATTATCTAAGATTCACAAGCAGGACCCAAAATGGTCTAACCATCAGCCCATTTCTTCTTGCTCTACCTATGGAAGTAAGTATCATGGTTATACTTTGCCTCACTTCCTAGGACCTGTCTAATTCAAAGAGGCCTGTAACAAGGGTTTTATCCATGTCATTACAATAATGAAAGGGGTTGAGTGTGTGGTTTCAACATGTATTATTATAGTATTTGTGTTTTTTCTATGATCCACTCACCCAATACTTCAACCAATATCATACAGCCACACAAACGGGAAGCATACATTCTATAGATTACAGCAACATACCATGTAGATTCCCAAATGATGTGCACAATAGGTGGTTAACTCGTAAGATTATTTCAATGCGTCCACATTCACAATTTTGTGAAAGTCAAATCAAAATCATAAGTGTTGTAGTTTATAGATTCAAATTCAAGGCACAAGATTAAAGGAAAAATTACATGTACACAAAATTTGTTGAACTCTAGTTCACCATTTTGTAGGTTGTTCACATTTCTAATCATAACATAATGTGAAGATAATTAGCAAGGCCAACAATAATAATGCATAATAAGTTTCCTAAATATAATCCATTAGAAATACTGGTCAAATTTCTATTACAGCTAGAAAGAAAAGTACATCAATGTATGTTCAATTTTCTGTGCATAACCTTTCTACTCATTTTCCTTGAACATAATCCACACATTCCAGAGATCATAAATTGAAATTATTCCTCATACATAACAATTTTTAGAATAAGAAAAAGAGAAATAAACTTATTTTCTTTTTCTTTAATAAAAAAATGTTCCAATGCAGTTGACTATGGGGAGTTTGATTTCCTCCCAACTTTAGGTTGTTCTGCTATAGAATGCCACCTCCATACTGGGCTATGAGGTCACCCATGACGGAAAAGTGTCAAATTTTCAAGCTACTAAAGCCCCCAAAACATCAACTAAGAGGTTATCATTGGATGTTACTCTATCTTTCAACTATCACAATTCTTGGCACTCTTTATCTTTCTCTATACAACACAAGAATCCATCCTTTCTTTGTTATTTTGTCTCAAGTTTTTCTATATTTAGTTGACTGGGAAAACTTATTTCTATTATCCTCCTCTTTTTTTGCTGTACTTGCTCTTCAATTTTGCTGTAAGTGCCACCTCAGACTCCCCATTCCCACTGCTACTCCCAGGCTGTTGTCATTGTGGCTTGTAAGTTGTTGCATATACTCTTGGGACGTTTCTAAGTTCCCATGGCTTAAAAAAAGCAGCGTCCTCACCGAATCGTCCTTGGAACTTTTATGTTGTTTTTGTTAAAAAATAATCCTGTTGTATTTTTTTTTAATTCCATGGTATATGTGTCTCATGGCCTAATACAAATCATAATAATAAAAACTTATTTACACCATATACAAAATCATAATCAAAGTTTCCAAAGGGTCGAAATTGGGGTAGTACAATGTTTGAAAAGGAAAGAAATGGCCTTATTATAAAGGAAAATTAACCTTGTAGGCCTCAAATAATTTGAACAAGACAACTGTGTGTGAAACATGCACTCTCCATGGGGTATTTGACCCTGAAGTTTCAGGCATCATTAGGCAATTTTGCACAAAAACAATGGGCCTAATAAAACAATGTCTAGGAGAGGGAAATATGTTTAAATATTAAAACTTATCTTATGAAACATAGATCTTGATGCTAAAAGTGATGGAAGTTTTGCAAATTTACGAATATATGGAATAAAAGTGCATGTGCATTGTTTGAATGTGTGCATTAGTAACACATGCACGCTCCTGTAAATTTTAAAAAATGGTAGGATTGCTTTTTTTCCTAGATGTGTTGGTTGAGTTGATTGCTCTGATTTTATCGATTCTGATGGTTAAAAGTGAGCTCTGCACTTTGATAAGTAGGGAAACTTGTGGAGTTCTATTGGTGGTTGTTGGTGTGCTCTTCTTAAGAGGGAGTAAGAAAGTGATTATAATTTTATTTAAATCAATTCGTTGAATATGCAATCACTGTTATGGTTTGCGAGAACATTGGGGAACATTTTGATAGCCTCTTGCAGTGGGTTTAATTTTATTTAAATCAATCCTGAACTTAATCAATACCAAAAACTTTCTTCCTTTGAACTCTTCTATTTGTTGTCTGCAAGCATCTTTTGAATGATAATGTGACTTGTAGAAAAGTTTTAGAAGAGTTCATTGATTTCTCTCTCTGCTCTAAATTTTTTTTATATGCTTTTGGTTGCAGAGGTTAGTCCAACATCAACATGCTCAGTATCCTACATCAGAGGAACTAAGTATTGGTAAGATCAATTTTAAAGCCTTTGATTTTGGTTGTCATCAAATTTCCAGAAGAGTCTGGAAAGACTATTATACTAAGGTATGGGTTATGTTTCTATTGTATTTAGGATGAGCTTTTGTGTTCTTGAGCTCTATTTTTCTATATTTAGGATGAGCTTTTGTGTTCTTGAGCTCTATTTAGGATAATTTTCCCATAGGTTGGAGTGACTTGGAACCCTTCTACATATTTAGGGGCATTTAGAAATGACATGGCACCCTCTCTTTGCACACATGTTGAGGCTACTTTATACTGGAAGGAGGAAGACTAACATTGTTTAGGGAATCCTTTTAATGATTAGATGTGAACCCTTCATCACATTGAAGGGTCATAAGATGGCATGGTGGCACATATTCCCACTAACCGATAAAGAGAACACCCTATGCAAATAGGGGGGTAACAGGAGAAAACCCTAGGAAAAATTTCCTAGCCTGTCACCCTAGGGATGCCTGTTGTTTGGTATTGGGTTCGCAACTAGGATCCAAGGTGCATAAGAATCAATTTTCCTTGGCTGACCTCCTAGTTAATTGCATCAACAGATCATAGCTGGATCTCAGGTACTCCTTGCATCATGAATTGATGTTGACAATCAATAAATCCCGTGGTTAGTTTTTTATGGCAAGTAACTGGAATCATTTTTTTGTTACAACAAGCAACACTTATGGCATAAATTAAAGTGTTGAAGTGATTGCATAGAGTATAAAATGAAATTTGGGTAAGAATTTGAACATGACAAGAATTTTGCAACACACTTGTATAATTATTAGGAGATTGAGGATGTGATTATATGGAGAACTACAGAAGGAGCTTTGTGGCCATGTCTAGCATGTATATCACTCATGTGAGGATGCTCTGTGATTCATCAATTTGCATAGTTTTCATTTCATGATTGATAAGGCAGAGTAACTAGTAGTCAAACAACCTATCTTCAAGGACCATCACACATTAATTGGCAGGAAATTGATATATGAGGAAACAAATATGGTAAGGACTAGAAAGTGCTATATTTCACCTGTATAATTATTAGGAGATTGAGGTTGTGATTAGAGGGAGAACTACAGAAGGATCTTTGTGGCCATGTCTAGCATGTGTATCACTCATGTGAGGATGCTCTACAATGCAGTAATTTGCATAGTTTTTCATTTGATTATTGATAAGAGAGGGAAACTAGTGGTTAGACACCCTATCTTCAAGGATCATCACATGTCAAATGGTTGGCAAAGTCATATATGAAAAAACAAATATGTTAAGGGCTGGCATTCGCTGTATACAATGACAATTCGATTTGGCATGCCGCGTGATATTTGAAAATCCAATTCTAAGTGGATTAATGGAGGAAGATATTTAATTAAACTCATTAATTAGTGGGTTTGATTTAGATAGTGTGTACTGTGTGTTTTATTATGACCATTTGTTTTTGCTTTAATGATTGCCAGGTTATGCTGGTAGCTTGAAACTTATCTCAGTAAGATTTCCATGAATCCGTCCCTATGCAACAAATGTACCCTATCCCTTATCAAAGTACCATTGAATTCCAACTTGAACGTTGATTTCCAATTTATCTGAAGTAGAGGGATTGGTAGTAGATACACGCTTACAGAGCTAAATCAATTTAGTTGATGTGTAATTCTCTAAAATCGTGTTTTCTTTGGTGATTGTCAAGGCTAGAAATTATTTGGGTAAGAATATTTTGGGTATTTCTAGTGTCAAACTCTTACTGAAGATGGAAACAGAGGATTCTGAAATGTGGTTTGAGTCTAGTCTTTGTAATATTTAAATTGTATCCCAATCTATGTTTTTCTAGTTGAACATGGGTCATGACTAAGCTGTATGAGTAGATGTTGTAGGCCTTGTAGAATGCAAACAAGCCAAATTTAATTGGTGCTATACAGACTAGGAGAAATTCAATCAAGGTGTACACAAATTAAAGGTTTGTCCAGAATGCAACATTGTAAATGTGAAGAAGATATATGGAACATAAAAAATGGAAGAAGTATAATTTGTTATCAAAGAATGACTAGAAGTGTGTTTTCTTCTTTTCTAAATCATTATTCTTGTGATGTTTTAAAAAAATGTTAGTTATTCCCTTTTACACAAATTAATAGAAATATGTAGATTACTTATTAAAACGTGTACTCGTTTTTAATTTCATTTATCATCATAGGGGGCCTCTTGTACCATAAAACTCATAACTAGACAGACTTAAAGTTTAGATGATTTTTATTGTTGTTTATGCTCAGAGACTAGAGTTGGGTTTTGATGGTACTTCTACTTTCAATCTCAACCTAGAATTTGCTACAGCTTTCTGGTCATTGCTTTTCAGTGGCTGCAATATGACTTTTCGCCACTATTTGTGCTCAAATTGCCCATATTTGAGTACTAGGGAATTTTTAATGGTGGAATTAAACTCAAAAGCCAAGATGAAAAGTGTTTACCTCATGAATGATTCCCAAAATTGCTACAGGTCTCTTTTAAATGTTTTCATGCCTAGAAAGCACCTAGAATTAGAGATTTAAGACTGCTTGTTGCTGTTATTCATGCCCAGATCTTAAAGTAATTATGATAGGCTCGATCTCTACATTGTATGACAGGCTCAGAAAATTAAATAAGAAATAGAGTGATTTTCTATATGGAGTTTTTGAGTTGAATAACAGTGAAAATAGAATCTATTAGCTTGTTTTAATCTGATGGAAGAGAAAGTCATCTGTGTAAATCTTTATCTTACATGAAATTGAATTTGATTTTAGCAATCGAAATCTAGATAATCAATGGGAATCTATAAGCATGAGAATTGTGTGTGCAGCTGCTGAAGGGATTATACGCATAGAATATATGTTAGGTATGGTGATTGATATTATGCTCTACATTGTTACTCTAATTTCTATACATTGTTAGCTTTGTATAACAAAGAAAATATGAAGGATAAGTGTTCTATCTAATGTGTTTTGATGAAGATAGAGCATCTCAATTTCCTTTTCGAAAGGATAGGTTATGCTAAATACATAGATTCATTTAGTGGATCTTTCAAAAGCTAGGCATTTTGGCTAAATATACAAAGGATCATTTGCAAGTTGTACAACTTGGGCTTAGAATTCATTGATATATTATTCATTTCTTTGTTGATGTGATGTCAATGCTTGTTATTTCAAGTTGGTGAATAATAAATTATAGAATTGTGTTAAAAATGGGGCATTATATACCTATTCAATAAACACCATTGGAGACATTTGTCATCATATAAGGCAATGATCCTTTATTTTACATAGAAAAAAGTCTACATATGTGTATGTCATGAATGTTGGGATTTTACGTCATGATGTATGTCATGCTTGTTTGAATTTTGTGTATTTTTTGCCAAAAGAATAATGTGGAGCATAATTTTTTATTCTATTAGTTTATTGGTTTGTCAAGATTCAGGTCCCCACATGTCCGCTGGACCATTAAGGGATGATATAACAAGTGGATTCCCCACTTTCCTTGAATCTAGTCAGTGCAATTGTGTTTCATTGACACCTTCCAGTTGTATTAGTGTTATACCTCCTTCGGGGAAAGAGTCAATTAAAAGTCATTGAAAGATTCAATGTAAACACTCATTGTAAGTCAAGTCAATATAAATTGATAATGTGCAATTGTATTAATTTTATATCATTTTTCTCATGCAGGCTTCACTTCTGGTTTCTATATCGATTTGGAATTTCAATTTTGGAATATTAAGTAAGATGTCAAACATGGATGGTGGAAAGAAAAATAAAACATCAAAACAAAAGGATGTAATATCATATTTTCAAAATCCATTGAAAGAGTCAATTAAAAGTCATTGAAAATGTCAACGTAAAGACTCATTGTAAGTCGGGTCAATTTAAATTGATAATTTGCCATTGTATTAATTTTATATCATTTTTCTCATGCAGGCTTCACTTTTGGTTTCTATATTGATTTGGAATTTCAATTTCGGAATATTAAGTAATATGTCAAACATGGATTGTGGAAAGAAAAACAAAACATCAAAACAAAAGGATGTATGTCATGAATGTTGGGATTTTATGGCATGATGTATGTCATGCTTTTTTGAATTCTGTGGATTTTTTTCCAAAAGAATAATGTGGAGGATAATTTCTGATTCTATTAGTTTCTTGGTTTGTCAAGATTTAGGTCCCCACATGTCCACTGGACCATTAAGAGACAAATGCATTTCCATCTGAAATTGGTAGTTCAAATGTTGAATATTTTTCATTGCAAGGTGAGACAATGCATTCACGGAAAAGGAAAAAGGACCAATGGGACACAGGGAGAAAATTCAAAGTTGATTAGGTCTCAAGATACCCATGTATTGAACCAATACCTCCAACAAATGAGAATGAGACCTCATGAGAAGTTAAATGCATTTCATGTAGTTGGAAACTTGGCAAGGTAGTGAAATTACAGATGAAGTTAGACACAATCGAGAAGCATGTTGGGAAGGTGTATGATAAGAAAACTGCAAATGATGAGAATAAATCTACTGCCAGATGGAAATCTGTTAGCAAATGTCGACATCTCCAATTTGAAGTGGAATATAATGAATTCTTACTAAATACGAAAAATCTCGAGGAAAGTGGAGGAACCATCAAATATCAATTTGGAAAGATGATGGAAACAAATTTGTTATCAAAGAAAATACAATTAAGCACTATATTTCACCTCCTATCCAATGGTCGTCCTTTGACAGATTATCCAAAAATGATGAAATATCAATCTTTTATTCAAGTGCCAAATTTTCCATCTTCTCATCAGTGTTTATCAAGTGGTTGGGAATGGGGAAAATATCTAGCTCAAGTTGAAAAGGTCGATATGAAAGTGAAGATTGCAAATGCTACATTTTTTTCACTGTCTTTGGATGAAGTTATGACTATTGATAATACTTCATGGATTTGCATGAGCATTTATATGGTCAATGACCATATCGAGCATTCCTATCTACTTGGAATTCATAAAATGACCAAAAGTTCTACAGCAAAAAATATTTATGAAATTGTTATTGATAGTTTGAAGCAAAATTGGTGGGATGGTTCATTCCATGATTGCAAAAAAGTTAGTATGTGTTGGAGCACATTGAGCATCAGTAATGCAAGGACAAAGGAATGGCCTTTGTGCTAGAATGCAACTCTCAGCTTCATCGTAAGCTCAATATTCATTGTATGGCTCAAAGGATGAATCTTGCATTTAAAATAGTGAACAACTTTTCATTGGTTTCAAAGGTAGAATATCTTGTACATGAGGTTCATGCAGAATTTTGTCGGAGTCCCAAACGATTTTTAGAGTTTTTTTTTTTTTGATGGTGTTACAAATGGAAAAAAACAATTAAAAGATGTTGATAAAAGATGGATATCATTGAAGGGACCAGCTGAAAGACTATTTAATGAATATGCATCCTTGGTAGGGGTGATGTATGAACATCGCTCAAGTGTAGAAAAAGCTCAAACTCTTCTATTTCTACTAACTAATATAGAGACATTATTAACATTGGCTAGAATTATTCCTATGCTTCATGAAATGAATAACCTCATGAAGATAGCTCAGAGTCGCACGATGTATATTGCTGAATACACAAGAGCAAGAAATTAACATGTCTTGCATTGGATAATTTGTATATTATGGAAGAGTCTTTTACATATTTAGCATTTACAAATTGGAGGAAGATAATCAATATAGAAAATGATGATTTTTTTTTAAAAGTTTGATGAAAAAGGGATGCTATGTATGGCAGTTAAGATAGGAAGATCCACCAAACAGTGCTCTATGTCAAGAGAACAATTTCACGATGTTGTAATTTAAGTGAGAGATAACTTGAAAGAAATTGCAAAATCACTATCATCAGAGATAAGAGAATGGTTTCCTCGAGATGAATTGTTGGAGGCCATGTCTATCGTATACCCTCAATATTGGGACCATAGTCAAAATGCATAAATTTTACAAGCTGACTTTATAAATAAAATCAAGATTTTGAAAAGCTATTTTTGTCGAGAGGCCAAGATACAAGGAGAACATATTCATGGTATTTTAGATCAAGAAAAAATGACAGATCAATCTCTGCTTTGGTAAAACAATGTGGGGCCAATTTTCTCCGTCAAATAGTAAAGAATATGGTGCAATTACAATATTATGGACTAAGCTCAGTGGTAGTGAATTGCTACAGGAGAGAATGTCAGAATATTTTGAAATTAGCGGATTTATGTCAAACCATGATTTTGGGATTAGTGGAGGATGAGAGAATGTTTAGTGCACTGACATTCTTGAAGTCAAAGTTGAGGAACAAGCTTGATAAAAATGTGGATACATGCTTAAGATTATATGTAACAAAGTATGAGGTTGACAATTTTCCATATGAAAGAGCATTAGCTCTTTGGCGATCAGATCGTGAAAGAAGGGGAGAAAACAATATAACAAATATCTCTAATGAACTTGATGTGGAAAATGAGGACTAGAGGTAGAATGTCGAAAATGAGGACCAGGGCCAGAATGTGAATTGGAAATTGGATTTCACCTAAGATTGTATATGATCTAATACACATTAAGGACTCTTGAGTCTTATTTTTGTCCAGATGTTCCATGTACCCTTGCTGGTGATCACTTTATGTGAATTTGAGGTCATGTTTTAGGTAAAAATAGATTCTACATTGTACTTTTTTGTTGTAACATTGATGATTTGAGCTACATTACCTTCATGCAGCTTATTTTAATATTGATGTTTTGATATTTACCTCTTACATTGTCTCTTTCTTGTATGTGACAGGAAGTGACGGTGGAATTTGAGAAAGCTAATCCTAGGAGCTATCTCTTCACATAGATAGTGTCCTAACATTAACGGATAAATTACTAATTTGACAACACTTTCGCTAAGCAAGAATGAGCTCATTCAATTACATGAAACCATGTTGGTGTTTAACATGAATATCTTGACAAATTTTTATGGTTTGTTTATTGATTTTGTTTGAACCATTTTGTCGCTTTTTGAAGTTTGTGTGTATTTTGGTTAAATATTTTGTTACTCCCTTGAATGCTTATAGTTCTCATTTGATGCTTGATTTAGCCATTTGTTGTATCTTGAATCAAGATTGGTTTTAATCAGTTTCCATTGATTCAGGGTTTGAGAAAAGATATTTTTATTACATTTTAGTTGCATTAATTAATTGTCTTCACTTTTTGAATCTCGATTCTTTTATGTTGATTGCATATTTTCTTTGTAAATACTTATCATTATTCAAAAAAATAAATGAGCTCTACATAGCTAAGCGAAGATAAAAATGGTCTATGCACTAGGTTCCTATGAATTGATCATGGGATACCTATTGGCGTGAGACCAACATTCATCTAATGCAATAATAAATTGGCATAATTACAATGCATAATTGTATTAGCCTCCAGTGACAACTATTCTTCCAGAAGACTCTCATTATCAACCAAATATCTTGTGAGGTTGTTTGTACTTCATTGATGGTACTGCTTCTCTATTGTTTAATTCTTGTATATTGTTGAGGCTGTTGCTTTGCTTTTTTTTTTAGCTGGGTCATATTCTTGATCGGGCTGCTAAACCTTAATGAACCTTACTGAACCTTCCTAGGCTGATATGTGACTGTATTGACAATTCTATGTTGGGTCGCGACATGTGTGACCTTGCTTGACCTTGTGGGCTGTTGTAGATAGGGCCGTGACCTTTTGGGCTTCTATATATGGCTTGTGAACCTTGTGGGCTTCTAGATCTGAACCATGAAAACTTGTTAAATTCTTAAACTCATCTGTGACTATTTAAAGGATGTTTGGATTAAGTTGTGATCATTGTGAGACCTCTAAGTTTGAACCGTAAATTTCCTAAGGTCTGTCTATCCTATTAGAAATGGATGCAATTGTTTTAGGCCTGTTTGGAGTAGGCTATGTCTGCTGGTTGTTTTGACATGTTGATATAAGTCTGTAATAATGAATTAGTAGCTTCATAATAGTGATAGATCAAATATGAAGCAGTCCCAAACTGATGTGTTTTCATCCCTTACAAGAATGGAAATAACTAAGCGGTGTGTGTACTCATTCTCCAGCATGTGTGGTGTACAGCTTCACCTTCCCTTCCCCTATCTTCTTAAAACCTCTATAGCCATGCCTAGAGCCAAGTTCCAACAATTCCACCCTGATCCCCATTGCTGGGTAATGTGACTCATGAGACAAGGAAGGTAAATGATTCAATTGCTTCCAATTGCTTCCATCATCATCATCCCTGGATCTTGATTATTCCTCTTAATCATGGTGAAGGTTATCATATATTTGTTAAATTCTTAATCTTGAGGAAGATCAAAGTAGAGCACCTCTTATTTCTTCGGATACTTCTTCATCTTCTAATAGGCTCCTCTTTTGTGGTTATTGAATCCATCTGAGTTCACTGAGGCATATATTATATCTAGGGGAGCCTCAAATTCCATGTCTTTAATGGTGACTATGGATCCCTTTGGCCTATAAAAGGAATAGTATGGTGGGTCATCTAGAACTCTAGGAAGAGGAGATAGGAACACTTGATTTGCCACTTTATTTTAATAGCAACAAAGAATATTGGCAAGGAATCCTTTGCCCAAATGTAATTCTGGTATTTATACTGGGGATATCGTATCTTCATGGTATAGAAATATTTGGATTCCATTCAGATTGTATAGTCTAGATGGTTCGTCATAGTTGGAACTTGCCCTTACATTGCCGACAGAAGGAGTTGGCATTCTTTGTATCACATTCAGAGGCAGCTTTAGTGCCCTATTTGATTTCCAACTCAACCAGTTGAGGTAGTCATTATCCCAGGACCCATACTGGAATATTTGACATGTGGGTTAGCTACTGGGCCTTAAACCATGCTTGCTTATTATGGAAGTTTATACTTTCTTCCACATCTAGCCTAGAAGGAATGCTATCCTCCGCCCATAGTAGGATATTCTTTAGTCTTGACACAGTTTGCTTCTTTACAGATTATGGAATCTTATACTCTATTGCACTGTTGGCTTGGAAAGAATTCTATCCTCCCACAGCAAGATACTTTCATGTCTGGACACATAGTTTGTTTCTTTATAAGTCACATAGTTGTGAACTTGTATGGCATTCATTCATGTATTCATGTCTTTTGTATTGTTTCTGGAGTAGCATAGGAAGCAAGGGTAGATTTAGTCAAAGGACCAACACCATTAGTTGTTGATACAAGTACATATTAAGCATAACTTGTAGCACATATAGCATACTAAGTTCCTATAAAATACCTATAAGAAAAGTCAGGGAAAATAATATAGGTGGCATAAACTAGGGTTCTCTACATATTTTTAACTACTATTGGATCCGACAAATGTATAAGTTTTTGTTCAAGTGGTGGTAGGGGGGTTGATTTTTTATGGCATTGAGACTCCCTAACCATTTGCTGGATGGACAGGCTAAATTTGTCTCTCAGCTGTTGTTCTCAGAGACCCTATCCTCTCTGTTCCTCATTTTTGGTCTATCAGTTCAATTATTATGCAGTCCTAAAGAATGACAAACATAATCCGAACCCAAATTCATCGGTAGTCTAGTATCTTGTGCTTTTTCTTAGATTGTGTATTTCAATGACTGTCAAGGTCATCCCTGCTTCAATTTATAAGGTATTCATTTATTATGATGGATATGGATAGAAATGGGAGATAACCTACTTATGATGTTGAGTTGGGACTTTTATAATTATATCTACATTGTGGCTTTACCATTGCATTGGGAAACTTATTAAAAAATTCATTATTTTTACTGATTGAAGAGGAGGGGACATAAGTCATACTATTCCATAATCTACATATGTTCAGAAAATAAAATTTGTATAAAATCAACAAGGTTATCTTAAATATTGGAATTATAGTAGTTTTAAAGAGTGAAGGTTTCCAGAGTTAGACATAGTGTTTCTATCTTTTGGATTAAATTGTGTTGAATTTTATAAGTCTCTAAGTTTGGAGTGGGCACTCCACTTATCATCAAGTGTCTATCCAAAATCTACCTAGATCCTTGACGATGGGAGGATCTGACTAGACCCATGATGATGGGTAGAGTGTACACTCGAAAAACAACAGGGTTATCTTGAATTTCATAACTATAGTAGTTTTTAAGAGTGAACGTTTCCAGAGTTAGTCATATTGTTTCTATCTTTTGAATTAAACTGTGTTGAAGTTTAAAAGTATCTATCTTTCAAAGTGGACATCCCACCCATTATCAGGGTCTAACCAGAGTCTATCTAGATCCTTGATGATGGGTGTCTGACTAGACCCTTGATGATAGGTGTCCACTCAAAAACTAGGAACATCTAAACTTCAACACAGTTTAATATAGAAGATAGCAACAATATAGTGGTTTAGCTTAAGACTCTCAGTAGAAGTTTGTAGACTTAAATAGCTTAAAACCAAAGACAAGTTAAAAACTAGTAGGAAATGACTTGTTGAAACAGGAAAGGTTTTAAGGAAGTATATTTATGTTGTAAATTACATTAACCCTTAAACTGTTATTGGTGGAAATTTGGGAAAAATATAAGAAATTTACGCAAATTTCTAAGTTGTCAAAATTTCTAAAAAAAACTTATATGTTTCATTGATTGGAAATTAGATTAATATTAGAAACTAAAAATCTCCCTTGAATTTTACACTCCATTGTTATGTGTAACACTATTTGTAAGTAGCCTAAACTTTGTTACTTTTCCACAAAATTCCTCTGATTGATTCCAATTAGTCTCTATGGCCACACTAAGCAATTACACAGTTAAAATGACCCCGTAATCAAATTTCCCCCCAAGTATGTTGGAGAATACCTCACTCTTAAGATGAAAAGAACAAGCATCCATGCAAAATAAAACTCAGTGTGTATTTCTGTTTACTTTCCTAGAAATTGAATGACACCACATATTTGTACCAAAAGGAAAGAATGGGAAATATTTCTCACTTGATTCCCAGCTTTGCAAACATAATCTCACATTGGAAGGACTTTCCTTGACCTTTGCATCCCCAGATACCAAGAATGAGTGGAACCTACAAAAAATATGAAAAATTTGTAATCAATAAAGGGTTTTCCATTGAATTCAAGAACATATACTGAAAATTCAACCAAATGGAGAACATCCCTTACCTTAATGTTAGGCAAATTCATGAAATTCTTTGAGATGTGAACAATAAGCTTGTCCATAAAAGTAGGAGCAATGTAGTACCCATCCATTGTGTTGTCAAATCCATAGCTGGTTATAAAAAAAATTATGTATATTATCAAGCAAATTCTACATTTATGGTGTAAATTTATAATTTTAGACCCCTTCCAAGTAAAAATTAGAGATCCAATTAGATCAACATGGAGTACATGAGTTAGTTCTTAAGTTTTATACCCAAGTTTCACAGACTAAAGATATGTGGTCAGTATTTTGATTGAAAATGAAAGAATATATAATAGCAAAATGTAGAAGTTGGGAATAGAAAAATACAAAGCTAACTAACTAAAAGGAAGAGAAAATAATTAGAGAAATGTACTTTCGTTGAGTAGTACTGATATAGTCATAAGAACTCATAATAGCATTGTGAAAGCAAGCCCCCATCGGATCTTGGAAAAGGGAATCAACCATTCCCTTTCCATGTCTAATATCCTATTGGTCACTAGATACATCGTATGCAATACCTTTCCATTTGTCCTTTTCATTCCACTTGGTATCATCAATTTCAACAACAACCCTTAAGTTATTTTCCTTTGTGAAAGTGTGGGGGGCATTGTAGCTGGTCTTCTTCAATCCACTTCCAAAAAATGAAGTGTTAGGGACTATCTTTAGGATTGATGCTTGTCCACTAGACAAAGGCAAAATCTTCTAGCACAAAATAACCACCCGTTTTTAGTGTAAGTATCATCAGACAAGATCTTGAAACAAAGAAAGACACTTAGCAAGATAGATATACCCTCCAAAATAACAGTTTCTGGGATTAATGAAATACTCATTGCATGGATATAAATCTAAATTGTAAGGCCTAAATATTCTGGTGCATACCTCCCAAACCAGGGTGATAAAGCCCTGAACTTCACCAGCTCAAAATCAAACATCAAGGTCTAAAGGGGAGGATTCTTGCAAGGAAGTTGGTTCTTGCTGGTAATCAGCTCTGCAAACATACAAAGCAGGGTAGAGGTGCTCCACATATGAAGATGGTCCGGATGCTTAAATATGGTGTGCTAAGTCTAACATGGGGGAAGTCACAGAGAAGAAATGTTTACATTAAGGAAACCGTGTTGGGACCAAGTCCTACATTCTAGAGAAATCATGGGAAACGTGATGCCAATATACTAGGGGAATTTATAATTGTCACTATGAAGAAAAGAGAATTTCACTTTGAAGCAATAAATGATGCCAATGCAGAAGTATGGGTTTGTGGAATTAACATGATTACAAAAGAAGCTACCATGTCAAGTGGTCCTGCAGTTGCAAGTAAAAGTTCTTTTATAGCCGAAAAGAAACCTAGTGTCTTTGCACTGAGATGTATTTCTTTTGTGCGTATTTGAATTGGTATCAAACATAATCCAAACAAAAGAAAACATTTGCAGGTAGTTAAAGGATCAAGTTTGGTTGTTGGTTTGTGGCATTATGAGATTATGTAATCAGATTTCCTCAAGTTCAGTGAGTCAAAGTTACAAGCAGGAAAAAATTCAAAATTTAGTAGCTATTATTTCTGAGAAGAAAAAAGCATGTACATTATTTACATAGGACACTGGGATTTTGTGAGATTCAATGTGTTGAATGCATCCAACATTATACCAGTAGAGGTTTCCATCATATTGGTTAATTTATTTACTTGTGTTTAAGAAAGAAGGGAAGGTGGAAAAGTCAATATTGTTTTGGGAAACTTGTGTAAGAGATCCAATATTTGAGTCAATTCTAAGTGAATGAAGCAATTTTAGTTTTCTTTCAATGTTTACATATTTCTTTATAGTCGACTTCCTAGCCTCCATCCTTAGATATTTACACTAGTTTTTGATGTAAGTTGTATGGAAACAAATTCTATCAGTGTGGAAAGTTGTTGTGGCATTGCAGAGTTTCACTAGGTAAATTAACATTCCCATAGCATAATCCTTCAACATGGTCTAAAATTATGATATGACATGTCATTCCTTCTAATATAAACATTTGTATCCTCTCTGTTCAGTGCTTTTGTAAAAAAAACTAAATATATAGTTAGACTTAGCTTAGGAATTCCATAACACCTAGAGGACCATTAGTTGTTCGTGAATCGTGGCCAACCAAAAACTTTAATTTGTTTGGTTGGCATCATTATCCCATCCATGTACACCTACAAGATAATAATAGTCTGCTCCAATGTTTCTCCCATTAAGCGAGCTTCTGTTACTGTAGTTTTGATTTGTTGGGGAACATTATTATTTACTATACTACAAACTTTTGGATAGTTTCACATTATGCCTAGATTTTGTTGTTCGGTAGGTTTTACTAACTTCTTGTTTTTCAAGTCCTTTCATTAAATTGAGAAGTAGAATGGTGCCTTTATTTCTATATTTTTTAAATTCAATTTTCTTACAGGGGTCTCATCATCATTGATTTAGAGTGACCAGTTTTCCTCAATGTAGTTGGCAAGAATTTTGTAAAGTCATTTCAAATGGTGAAAATCAGATTTAGAGATAGGTGTAGACTGCATTCAAGAGTCGATCTTCGTAAAACATTCTCTGTTTATAATCCTAATATTGCGATCCTAAAATTTTGAATCAACTTCATGGTTTTTTCATGCTTTGATTTTTTTTATAACCAACAATAGGTGGGTTCTGATTTGACACTTGCTATTGCTATTGCTGTGTACATGCAACTGATTCTATCTAGGGATTTCGAGTGTAGGTTAGTGTCTCGATTGGTAGCAGGTAGCGATAATATCTTGAGGATGCTCTTCTCGTTACTTCAGTGCTTACACTAATCTTACATGATGAGCCCTGTTTGAATAGTCTAAATGCAGCTTCCTCTCACCAGATTGATCAGGGATAAGAAAACAGTGACTCGGAGCAACAAATGGCACAACTGAGAAGTAATAAAATCCCTAGAGGTTTGGTACCTTCCAAAAAAATTCTTGATGATTTTGTTTCTTTTAAAGGTTCAAAGCTCACTAATAAGGATCAAAAGGTCATTGAACTCAATATGGGTTCTGTTATCTCCTAAAATAACCAGTCTGTTTTCTTTTATTTTAGGTGATATAGGTTTGAGTCAAAATTTTATTTTCTCATTACTAAGTCAAAAATCAAATTTATTGAGTCTTAATTTCAAAATTTTGAAAAAACAGCTTGTGGTAGTTAACTCTGTTTTGTAGAGACTAGGTTTGCTACCAAAATACCTCAGTTCTGGCAGCCGGGAGAATCGAGCTAAGGTTCAAGTTCACACTAGCTGCCAAAAGAGCCCAGTCTTGGCGACTAGAAGGATTAAGCTAAGTTATGATTAGCTGTCAAAAGGGCGTCTCATTAAAAAAATTAAAAAAGAGAGCACGTGTCCATACTCAAGCCTCACATCAAACGAGCCTGTGGGTTTTTTCCGCCAAGGAGAAGATCAGAGCGCGTCTCACACGACCATCATGAAGTTTAATGTCGTTTTACTGCTGAAAGCAAGTTGTGAAACACCGTATCATTAACTACGCGGGATTACGCAGGGGTTTCAAGATATGATACATAGCTCCAGATCATTCGAAGCTGATAGATCCATCATTCACCCAGGGGGCTCATAATGTGAAGCATCTGAAGATCATGTGGAGCTGATCGAATCATCATTGCACACGAAGTTGGGCGATTCCATAGGCGATTTCCTGCTAAGCTCATTCAATGGGTATCTTATATCTTAAGCATTGCAAGCAGGCCCGAGGCTCCTTGTTATGTTATCGCGCAGTTGGAGTTCTGGTTCGAATCCAAGAGTTCCTTTTCATCAAAACAAATCCTCATCACGGGACCTCTTTGCAAAGGTTCGGCTCATGGCCAAAACAGGCCTGCCACTCAGAACAGAGCTCGATGGAGTGTGGTACCTTGAGTCCCACCCACAAGTAGCAGAGTACTTCAAAACTGCGCAAGTGTTCGATTACTGTGAAAGGCTCACCAGTTTTAACGAGCCACTCGCCGAAGCTTTCGCTCTGAGTTACAATGGAAAGACAGTAAAGTTTGGCCGAGAAGAGTTTCATGTGGACGAGGCAGCCATAGCTGAGTGTACA
>LPNX010923368.1:58344-82298 GCA_001517045.1 Pseudotsuga menziesii
ACATAAAGGAACGCAATGCTGATAAAGGAGAACGCTAAACTCTACCGCACTCTCAGAATGCTCAGGCTGAAATTAAGGGAATTGGAGGGAACAGAGGTACAACCAGTAACCCCACAAGCACAACCATCTGGCCTAGACACGCTGGCTGAGGTCGCCACGATCCCTGAAGTAGAAACGCCTGTGGATACTCAAAAAGAACAGCCTTTGGATACTCAAAAAGAACAGCCTGTGGAAGCTCAAATAGAACAACCTGTGGAAGCTCAGCAAAAGAGGGCTAAACGAGCTATACGGAGGAAGGGACCAGCTGCAAAGAAATCTTGACGACTGAGCATCAGCTTGTGGGACAACATCGTTTTGTTTCTTTTGAATTTTTGACAGGTTTCAGCTTTTGGCAGCTTAGGCGAGCCCCACTGAGCTCATTAGCTGCCAAAAGGACTGACTATTGGCGATTAGCGTCGTTGGGGTTTTAAGATTTGAAACGGTTACAGTATTTGGCAGCTTAGGCGAGCCCACCGAGCTCATTAGCTGCCAAAAGAACCGGCTTCCGGCAGTTAAGGTATGAAATCGACAGTGCAGTAAATTGCCAAAAGCTGGTTTTGACAGATTACTATGTTTTTTCCCCAATATCAATTTTTGTTCATGGAATTGGCATAAGACCAGCGTAAGAGATATATTATGGGATATGTTATCCATATCTCAAGACCTTTGAGCGAGATTTCGGTCAGTAGGGCATCGTTAATAAATTCAACCTTATTTCAAGGTATGCCACTGAAAGTCGACCGTCACATCTATGATTCCAGTTGTTATGCGCCAGCCCAGCCCACCGAGCCTTCGAAGGCCAGCTCTTCTGCATCAAGCACTTGGCACAAATCGAAGAGGAATTACTTAATGTTATCTCCTTGATTTCAGAGACTAGTTCAAGTCTTTTAAATATTGTTGTTCAGTTAGTTTTAGTTAATTAAATCAGATCCACGTTTTTAGGATCTGAAGACTACTGTGTAAAGGCTATAAATCCTGAGAACCAAAATTTTGTAAAGGATCGAGCTTAGAGACTTGGGCCTATGTCTGATTGCTAGTCAACTAAAAAATCACAGTTTTCTCTTGTTGTTGTACTCAGATTTTGTTACCCATTGTTATTCTGCACTCTGTTGGATTGTTTAGCTTATGCTCACTATTTGATGGAGGAACTTCTTGATGCTTAGTATAGCCCTGCATGATGTATGTACTTGGTTTTATAAACCCTGCAGATTTGATGTATTTGGTTGGCTGAGCATTATTCTATATGTCTGTTCTATTATTGATCATCTGATGTGCAGTTTCTAGAGCACTGGCTTATTAAATTATTTGGGTTAGCAGTCTTTCATTTGTGCCATTCTTGTATCCTCTCGATCCATTTATTGAAAGTAAATGAATTCTTAAGTTACCAAGCATACTCAGCCATAACCACTGAGTAGTTTCTTGGAGTGCTAACAGGTTCTAAGGAAAGTCCAATACCAGTGAAGATTGCTCGAGTATGCACTCTAGAATGGAAAAATTTTTAGGATTTTATCTATGAGTATAAAGATGTTTTTGCATAGTCATATGATGAGATAAAAACCTATAGTGCCGAGGTGATCAAGCATAAAAATCCTTTGAAAGAACAAGACAAACCTTTCAGGAAGACACAAAGGAACATGAATCCCAAGTTGGCTCCCATCATTCAAAAAGACTTGCGGAAGTTGTTCAAAGCAGAAATCATCACTCCTTATTACTCATAGTGGGCATCCAATGTTGTACGAGTCCATAAGAACAATGAGATTAGAATTTGCAATATTTTGAAATTTGAACCTTAAAATAAGACAAGTTAAGAAAAGTTAAGAGATGACCCTAACATAAACATTACACTACCTATTAAAATAACACATTCATTGATTTAGAATTCATGTAATTGATTGAAAATCATGAATTGGATTGTATGGATCAAACATCAAAACTGTTTGGATCACATTTTCATTGATTTAAAAAGTCAAAGCTGATTGGAATCACATGTTAATTCATTCAAAAGTCATGTATTTATGGGTGAATGAATAATACTTCTTTACTAAATATTCCTAGTGGACGAAATGTTAAATGTTGAGTTTTGTTCAATGTCTTTGTAAGTTAAAACGTTTTGTTGAATGTTCAATTTTTTCTTTTACGAAAGTGATTTGTAACAAGTGATTTGTAACAATCAACTTCCTTGCGTAAACTACAGAAATAGTCTTTTTAGGATGGCTTTATGGTCTTCATTCAGCTCGCTGTCAGGATTCAGTTGAAGAATGAGTCGGGGCATTAGTCTTCTACGCCACCGAAGTTTAGGAAGGAAAACAATGAACGTCCCGATGATTAATCCTATTTCTCGTCGATCCGTGTTTTATCTCCCTTTTGTTCTGACTGTCGGCAACCTTGTTTTTATTTTTATCGCAATCGAAACGATTTTGATAGTGGATCGGAGGACGTGTCCTCTTCGTCGCTGATGCTTGAGTGGTTAACATTTCGAATCCCGGATACATAACCATTGTGATGATAGTGTTTGAATAGCCGACACTGCGGAAACGGTTTCGTGAACTCCATGGATTCATTTATATGTCTTGATGGATTAATTCATTGATGCAGGCATGGTGTCATCATTATTATCTAGACATGCATTGCTATTGCAATTGCAAAGGCTTATAAATAGCTTCACATGCCCACTGAAATCGAACCACAACTTCAAAAACAGTGGAGTTGAATTCATAAAAAAATCTCTACCAAAAAACAATACTTAAAAGAACAAATCATCCATTTAAACCCTATTTACAACAAATTGAAAGTTACGTTTTAAATTTTATTCGTGTCAATAGTTTAAACAATATCATGAATTGTTTGGACTGGAATCCGAACGAGTCACTTATTTAAAACAGCGAGAAAGTTAATCCTTTTAAACATATTTACACTAATGAAAAGTTGTACTTTAAAATTTATTTGCAACACTGATTTAGATAATAAATGCCAGTATCAACTTGTTTTAATTTTCCTCGAAATTAAATCTTCTTGATAGCCAATTTTTTTTCTTATATTAATCAATAAGCTAAAATTAATTAAACCCTAAGAATGGACTAAAAGCAACAATCCCATTCTGTTTTCATCGATGCCAAATGGCAGTGACATCTTCATTCAAAGAAAAAAACCCAGTTACGAGTACCTAACTCTGAGTGTCACGTCGTAAATAAAATTGATAAAAATATAATGTGTCTTCCGGAGGTTTTTCCTAAGTTGTTACAAGGGTTTGCGGCGTGATTTAAATAAATATTTCCTCATCAAATCAAGATAAAGGTAAAAAATAAAAAATAAAAAATCCTAACTATGATTAAGTCAATATTAATTAATTACCTTTGATGACACTAAAGCCTCCTCCGAACACTTTCAAGGTTCAAAAAACACTTGAAGGTAATTAGTTTATTCACTTAGTTCACAACTTAAAACATTAATTAATTAATTACTTTTATATTAAAATGATTTCTCTTGAGAAGTTAATCATAAAAATACGAAGCAATTATATGAAAGAATTATACTACCAAGAACTATGCTCAATCTAGTTTAGGTATCTACAACATGGGTCTTAAAATATTGTTAACTAAATTTCCCTTTTAGGAAGGTAATTTTTATAGTTAAAAGAACACTTGAAACCAATGAATGTTTGCGCTAAACAAAGATGGAAAAGAAAGTCCATTCCCTTCTGATTTTCCAACCATTACAGAGATGTAACGGCTTTCTTTAACTCAAAGAATAAATATCTTATTAAAAAACTTGTTTTCCATTTTCTACAGGAAACATAAGGTAAGTAGAAGGATCGGTCCATTCTAAAGAGATGAAATCACACGCATAATTCAAGTTGGTCAGCGCACGACGATAGAAACTGGGAAGGCCAACATTCAAGTTTATATCAGTGAAATAATGATAAAGGAATCTATGTTTTAAAACAATTTAAAATATATATCCTCTTGTTCTACGAAAAATATAAAAAGAGATAGATACCTTTATAATTAAATATACCTTTTGATAAGATAATTAAATATCTATCGTCTTGTTTTATTAAGATTGTTCATTTCTCCTTAACCAAAATTACTGAGGAAAGAAAACTGTGTTTTATTGTTGAAGCCATGATCTCTTAACGTTTCCGTTTCAAAGCTGGGCCATCCTGGGTTTTATTATTGTATATTGTATATTCAAATTTTTATATAAGTTTGTTGAAGTTGAATAGTGGAAAAATCGGTATTGGAGAAAAAGAAAAATTAAGAAACATCGACATATCATTGTAATAAATAAAAAATGCAATGTATAAACATTAATAAAAAAACGCAAAATCTAGGGTCAGCCAATTTTTCTCAATTGTTTTATTAAAGATTTATAATTCAATTTAATAGATATTAGGAGGGGAACTCGTTTCAGTGACGGAAAGACATATTCAGTAGGTTGCCGAAATAGCAGAACCTCAATGACTTTTGGCCAAATCCTTCAGCATGCGACAGCCATTAAAGATAAAGCGAGTAGGCAGAGCACTCATGGCGAAATCGAACATAATATTGATGTTCTCGGGCAATGCTCTATAGGGATTTGGTAGATGTGTTTAAGAATAGTCAAGGAAAACAACAGATGTCTACAGCCAAAGAATTTTAAGCGGAAGGCATGTTGTGGCAGGCCCATGTGCATTCATTTATGTTTTTCACAACTGAACAGAACAATTTTTGGTCAAAATGAAAATCATTTCCTCATGTTATGCTACATAAATGCTCAAATATTATTCTAGTTAACTCTGTTTAGAATGAAAATGTAACCTGAGTTTAGTATGATGACTGAATCTTTTTACTATAAACCTTATATTACAACTTGGAAACAGTATAGGGTTTACAATTTTGGCAATAACACATAGGTTAAATACAACCTAATGCCAATCCAGAGAAGATATAAGATATAATGGCGGACTGGTGAGTTGGAAACCAGTGTATTTTTTGCTTGGATAGAAAGCAATCGATACGTATGGAAAGCTTGCAGAAACACTATCCCATTTTAGTTTGAAGTGACCTAAGATTATGTCAGTGTATTGCACAACGTCACATTTACGAAACGAATATTGTCGTATACGACCCCAGCAGACTATAATGACGCTCATGAAATGCAAATCTTAGGATGGTAAATACCTATTCAACTGCTCCCTTATTTTCAAATTTCTAGGAACAAGAGAAATAATAATGTGCAGTCGACAGCATTTTGTTCATAAAGAAGAAGAAATTTAAGTGGAAGGCATGCTGTGGTAGGCCCATGTGCGTTCATTTATGTTTATCACAACAAACAGAAGAAATTACAACTTGGAAATAGTATAGGGTTTACAATTTTGGCAATAACACACAGGTTAAATACAGCCTAATGCCAACTGAACAAAACAATTATGTTTATCACAACTGAACAGAACAGTTTTTGGTCAAAATGAAAATCGTTTCCTCATGTTATGCTACATAAATGCTCAAATATTATTCGAGTTAACTCTATTTAGAATGAAATATGTCACCTCAGTTTAGTATGATGACTGCACAGGAATGACGAAGACTGTACTTCGGCACAAGAATGAATAGTTTTCTTGCTTGCTCCAAGACCGCACTTTCTTGCTCCAAGATGACACAGGAATGGTGAAGACCGCACTTTCTTGCTCCAAGACGGCACAAGAATGAATCATTTTCTTGCTTGCTCCAAGACCGCACTTTCTTTCTCCAAGACAACACAGAAATGGTGAAACGACGAAACTGAAAAAGTCGGAAGCGAAAGAGTATGGAAACAGACCACTTCCAATTTTTAAAACTGGGTTTTCGAAACTGATTTCCTTGGTGTTTATGACAGGTATCTCCTCCACCACCACGTATCTCCTCCATGTCTCCTAACAGACTCCTAGACAGCGATCGAATCTCCTAACAAACTCCTAAATCGGCGGCTAGTTAAGCTAGTTAAAAGATCAGACGATTCAAATCATCCCGGTCATACACTTGGCATGTTTTGGTGGATATTGATGATTCGCTCAAGCAAGTCCATCCCAAAATATCACATATAAATGCCTATCGGCGTAATAAAACTAGTTATGGGACAAGAAATAAGCGTGGAAAGCAAACTATAACCAACGAATTAGTCTATAACTTTACATACTTGTAATATAAGACCAAGATCTGTAGAATCTAGCTCCGTGATGAAACTTCTATGTCCTCTCTTGTAATGCATCTCAAAGAATAGCTTAAACTGTAACCACTTGTACCTGAAAACCTTAGCAACTTCGAATAAATGTTTCCAACCCCACCTTTTTTTACATTGTAATACACCATGATAATGTTGAAAAACGAACGAATCTCTAAGTGGAACAACTTCTTAGGTGAAATGAAGTCACGACAAGTTAAAGGAAAGTAAAAGCGATGCCATGAAAGCCGAACAAGCCTCCCATCTCGGTCAAATAGCTCGGGAGCAAGCAAAGAATAGTAAAGGTAAAAGATAAGTTTTAACCGTGTCGTGGAAAGGGTAATTAACGCCAACCCAAGCGGTAAAACACCTTTTCCCTCAAGAATTGTAACACAAACATTGAACCTTACCATAGTCTCTCTTGAGTGGAATAAACATGTAAGGTACTTGAGGTAAGTTCTATCAACTTTAGGTTTTTGTGTGGAACAATGTTTAAGCACTTGATTTGCCTTAAAATACCTTGTAAGTAGATATAACTTTGCCTAATGAACAAAACACAAAATGTTGGATGTTGAAGTAGTTCAAACTTTAAAATGTAATACATATAAATGTTCCTCAACCTTATTTACCTCTTTTGTAACAAGAGGAAAAGGAAGGGGAGGTATGTTACCGAAAGCTAAGCTAAGTAAGTTACGAGTTAACTTTATAGTCAAATTTGTAAAGCATATGTGTTTATAAGCAATCTAGTCTTTGGTGAATAATAATATTTGAAAATAAAGAATTGGGGTTTAAGTTCTTTAACCTAAAGAAAGATCATGGTTTTAAAAAAATTTATTTCTTTTTCTTATATATTAAAATAAATTGAAATATTTAAAAAGTTTATTACATTAAATGTATTCAATTAATGAAAATTTTAAATTATTTAATTTAATGGTGTTTTTGGTATAATAATTGCTTGGAGCAGGTAGCACACTCAAGGTATCAGGTCGAAACCCCAAACCCTAAGGACGATAATGATATTAACATAAAAATGTTACAGTTATTTCATAAATCCATATTTATTCTATATCCAGATAAACATCATTCATATTTTATGTTTATAATTAATCTATCATCTTAATTTAAAAAATATATATATATTTCATTAAAAATATGTAAATAAACTATTAAATTATAAATTTTTATAAAAAAAATAAAATAAAGAATCTATATTTCATTGAAAATATATAAATAAATTATTAATTTATAAGTTTAAAGAAAAACAAAGCCATCATTTGCAATAAAATTGAAAAAATAACATTATAATTTTATTAAAATATTAAATTATATATTTACATAAATCAAATGAAAAACAAAACCATCTCTCTGTAAAATTGGAAAAATAACATTTGAATTTTATTAAGAGATATCTGTGATATAATTTAGAAATTTGGAAAAAAATTAAATATATATATTCTTTCTAATACTGAGAACCTCTCCAAAACCTAAATGTTGTCAAGATTTAGGTAATACACAACCACTACAATGATACATACTTTTCGAAACTGGATTTCTGTGGAAGCAACCATCGAACTTCACAGATGGCTCCCTATCTCTCATGAAATATTATTTGCGAAAACAGTGACAAAACTTTTATTAACCAATAATAAATGTAAATCCAGATGGATTACGCCCTGAAATTCCAATCCAAAGTAGCATTAGTCACAATCTTTGAAGTCCGCCGACAAGATGGTGAGGGGTGTTGATTTCCCTACGTACCAAAACCTCCATTTTTCATTGAAAGCAATACTGTAATTTGGAGGCTGGGCACATTTCTTCCCCAGGGGAGTTTTCACTGGCGAGCAATCCACGACTATGTTATAAGCCAAGCAACGTTGACAGTTGTTCGTGACTTCGGCCACCATGAAATCTGTTCTCACCATATATGAATCTAATCGCAGGTCAATCACTGAGCACGGTGCTTGCTCGTTTGGGCCTGAAGGTGGAACTGCATGATTCAAAAGCCACAAAAGTCATATTTGAACACAGTACGATAGTTGCTAACCTAATATCTGTGCTGCATGCGTATTAGTAAAATGAAATTCTATATCTGTTGCTTTGTTTCGTAGCGGAAGAGAAATGAAAAGAACTTAAACTTGAATCTGAAATTCATTGATCTAATTCTTACCCTTCTGGAGCTGAGCATGAGTAAAGGACGGGGCAGGGAATTGGATTTCCGGGCTGCCAATTGACGCTGGGCCAGGGAATTGGATTTCCGGGCTGCCAATTGACGCTGGAGCTGCTGACGGTCTTTCTGCGTGTTGAATATTGCTACTCGAAGATGCACCAACAGGGAAGAAGAGGCATGACAATAACGAAAGACAATAGAAGACGAAAATCACAGGCCCTGATGATCCCAT
The DNA here is from genome assembly GCA_001517045.1 of Pseudotsuga menziesii. Classification (NCBI taxonomy): domain Eukaryota; kingdom Viridiplantae; phylum Streptophyta; class Pinopsida; order Pinales; family Pinaceae; genus Pseudotsuga; species Pseudotsuga menziesii. The sequence goes on from LPNX010923368.1 coordinate 66,960, forward strand.
TGCGGCCAGGTGAGACAAGAACGCGTTGGTCTTTCAATCAATTAAAAGACGGGATTGTTGTGTTTCACAATCCCCCGCCATATATATATATATAAAGTTCTTGGAATTGTTGTCTTAGTTGGGACATAGGAAATGGCTAGCGTAGCTGGCATTGAATTCCGTTTCGGCCTGTTGGGATAATCACAATCCGCATTGCATGTCGCCCATCTGGCGTCAAAAAAATCTGTAAACACTATATTTTAGGAAAATTTTGAAGGGTTAAGAAGCCTTCATAGGATGACTTTTGCGTTGTTTCTCTCAAATTCTGAAGAAATTGTTGGTTCAATGAATGCTCCAATTTTCGATGTAGAGTGAGACGATCTCTGGGAATATGGCAGAACGAGTGAATATCTGCCAATCAATATATGACATATATTTGATGTCAATATCTCCAAGTCGAAAAGAGGGAATGTGGCAGAATGACTGAATATCTCCCAATCAAAATATGACATATGCCATAGTGCTGATTCATATGGAAGTGAATTTCACCAAATCAGGAAGAGGACATATGCCATAGTAATCAGGAAGGAGCTCTGAAAATATCAACAATGACACATACCGTACTGTGATTCATAGTCTGGCTCTGACTTTGAATGGAAGAAAATATCAACAAATTGAAAAACCACATGTCATCGTGTGAATTTGAGATGGAAAATTATATAGTATTGATGGAGAATGCTTTTTGTGTAGATTAATCAAATATTTTTCCAATGTTTTTGCTGTTATTTGTTATTATATTGTAGTGATTTCCTCTTACATGTGATTTAATTAAGTTTAAAGATAAAAATCGTTATTTGTTTGTTTGTTTGTGTGTTTTGTTGTTAGGTTTTTTTTTATATCTAGGATTTGGTAATAAACTTTTGGAGTTTTAAATAACAGCTATAAAAATTTCATAATTGAGGTGTTTTGAATTTTTTTTTTTTTTAATATCTAGGATTTGGTAATAAATTTTTGGAGTTTTAAATAATAGCTATAAAAAAATTCATAATTGAGGTGTTTTGAAATTTATTTAAAATGTTTGAAATTATTTCTATAATTAAGGTGTTTTAAAATGTCTCTTAATATTAATTAATAAATATAGTTTTATTTTTATTTTTTTAATATTAATTACATAATGTCTCATGTTGACATTTATTTAATAAGTTATGTAGAATAATAATAACAAATGATTCTTGAGTTTTTATGTTTTAAAATTTTACATAAAAAGCTAAAGATAAGTGGACATTGTCTTCTTAATATTTACTAAATAACTTTTATATCAATTTTCTAAAAACATTTTATTAAAAAAATAAGTTTAAATATATTAATTATTTGTTAAAAATATTTTATTTATACATAAATACATAAAATAATTTATTAAACATATCTATTAAAATAATAACAATGTTCTAAAATAAAAATAAAAAATAAATATGATGATTCAATGTATTTTGACCTAATTAATAAATGTTACTAATATGAAATTAGTTATGGTTTATGAAAATGAGACTTACTTCCCTTGAGAGGTAGGTGCGCGTGGGATCATCTTCGATCCCGAAGGAAAAACTGTGTCATCTTATGCCTCGGAAAATCAACAATGAAGCAGAATGGCTTGCTCTCTACTTCGGAATGAACCTATTAAGGAAACTCAATATCACCAAAATCATTGTTCTTGGAGACTCGAAGCAAGTAATCCATAAAATGAATAATGGAAGCACGGAAGATTTTAAGGAACCATACTTATTTAAAAGTGTATAAATGTTGGCAAATATTACCAATTCTTAAAGTGCCAACTATAAAATGATTTGTGATATTTTTCAAAAAATATTTTAATTTCCAAGGATTTTATATCGTTTATATAATAGTTTTGCGATTTTTAGGGGGGGGGGAATTTACTCCATCAAAATTGGGCGAAACAGGGCTTCAAAAAATTCAAAATGGCGAATGTTTTTTGGGAGAAAAACATAGAAAAATAGCCGACTAGGCTAAAATTCGCCCCTAAAATTATCCTTGAATGGAAACAACAGAGGCATGGTTAAAAATCAAAAGAATGTATGAGCACATTCAACGGGTTGCTGGAGAAGTAAGTTTCCTATATCCACATCCTCTGAGGAAACAATTCACAGGTAGATAAATTGAAAAATTAAGGCGCTAAATTAACAATTGGATCAACTAAAGTTTAAAGGAATTTTATCCAATTATTTTTATGTGCCCTAAGTTATTTTTTTCGTTAATTGGCTCCAAGGGTGGTCCACCCCTGGCATCATATCATTCCCCAACTTCATGACTAGTTTGAAGACTAAGGAAAAAGCGCCTGGACTTCCTCCCCCTCCTCTTGACACTACCAGCCGGAGATTCCTCTCCTCCTCTCGGCGATCTACCAGCATACATGAAGCATGGATGCTGGCCCCCACTTCTCATCAAGCAGCCCTTGTGAAGGCCTTAAATGAGCCTGCTACCCTCTTTTGTCTGAAAGGAAGGCTCGCATGAGCCATGGAATCCCCCCTAAATTAGAACCCCTCATCTCCCTTGGCTCATTCTACCCTACAGATTGTTCATTTCTGTGAAGAGATTGCTTCTGTCTTTGAAGTGAATGCTCTTGTCTGTGAAGAGAAGGCTCCTGTTTGTGAAGCAAATGCTCTTGTTTTAGATCCTGGCATAGTTGCAGGCAAAGCTAACATTGGTTCTGATCTCCCCATTGTTAGTTGACTGAAGAAAGGTGTTGGGACAGAGTTTGGTACTTTTACAAACATGTTGGAAGTGTATCAGGCCATCGAAGGATCTTTCTCCCATCTTTTGGACTCAATAGATATCTTTGGCTCTGAGTGCTTGCACCAGTCAGAATTTGCAACTCTTCACGACAAAATAGAAGACAAAGGTGCTACTTTGGAAGACATTTAGAAATCCCTCAAGGACATAAAGAAAAACCTGAGATGGTTATATGAAATAATCAATAGAAGCATGGAAGAAAAAAATAAAACAATGGACTAGATGGTCCAACAGAATGAAAACTAGGACACCAGAATAGAAGATAATCATTGCAACCTGTATGAGATAATTAGCAATATAGGCTACATGAAGGATGACTTGAAAAAATTGGTAAATATGAACAAGGGAAGTTTCATCGAGCACAACTAGAATAGAGACCAAGCAATGGAGGAAGCCTCTGTGGAGAAACCTGCCAAAGAAAAAAAAGGAAAGCAGAAGGATCAATCCTAGTCTCATGGGTATTTCATGTTTTTTTGTATTATCATTTTAGGCATTTTGGTTTGACTATATAGCTCGAAGGGATTTAGAAGTTTTACTAGGAATAGAAGCAAGTATAATACATTAGCTATCAGCATGAATATTTTTGTCATTTTGATTTTTCCAGAACTTTGCAGGTCTCAGACCTCCTCTTTGTAAGCCTGGCTAGTCACGGCTTTTTTATTAATACAATATTTTCATGGTTACTGTTAAAAAAGAAAATGAAACTTACTTCATGAAACTTAATGTATATTTTAACACTATTTTAAACATATAGAAATTTCATAAACTTAAACTAAAAATTTAATCTAAAATATATGTAAATAACTCTTGTTGATCTAGTCATTAATCCAATTAGTCTATTATTACATCACCAAACAACAAACCTGGTTCATAACATGTACACATAAAGGATATATTGGTAAATTCAAAAAAATTGTGCATGGACATTCCAAAAGCATTTTATGGGTGCTCAAAAATAATATATGGGAATGAGAGAATAGGTAGTGTTACCGATTGAAATGGTAGGCATAGCCACCTATAATCACATGTGGGAAAAGTGACCATTGTCACCTTAGTTACTTGTCCCCAACTACTTCAAAAGTTGAAACCTCTTGGGGGAGATCCCGATTCTAATCTTGTAAGGACACTAGACACCAAAGTGTTCTCTTTTGAGAATGTTAGTTACCAGTGTCTAATGGAGTATAAAAGGTGTGAAAATGGGTTGCATGTTTGTATGGGGATGATGCACAATGATGGACTCCTTTAAAGGCACTTTAGATTCCACATAACATTGAAAAAACATGGAACCTATGACTTTAGGTGACAATCAGAGGTACTTCCCTAAAAGATTTGAAGATGAAGTAAAAATAAAAATGTTAGGTAAATAAGATTTCGTAATATATAACTTTTATCTATATAAAACTTACGTAAATGATTATCAAATTAGGTTCCCTTAAATTGGGTTTTCAAATTTGCAGCACATCATAACATATATGTTTGTATGGGCGCAACACTATATGGGGTAAATAATGTCATTTTTTTATAAACTCTTGCAGACATATAAAGGACATATGGTACTAGTGCAAAAAGGACATATAGTACTAGTGCCACACTATTTTTTCAAAAAAAACCACGAATTAATTTTTTAATTATTAATTATTGAAGTCTGAAAACATTGAAACAAAAACATTTTGAGTGGGTGCAACACTTTACGGGGGAACTTAATAAAATTCAGGATTTCTATATATAAGATTGTAGATCTTTCTCTCCTCTAGTGCACCATATAGTTTTCTTGTGAAATGGTGAATGCAATCAAAAGTTATATAAAAAACAATCGATGTATCTATTTTCGAAAACTGATGTGTGTTATTTAGAAAAATAATAATAAATAAATAAAACATACATTTTTAGGAAAAAATTATATATTCGGAATTGTGAGATCGTATTCTACAATATTCTATATTTTCATAAAAAAATATTGTGTTGTCATAGCAAAAAAACGCCATCGAAATTGAGCAAAGTTCATAGAGTTCTGAAATACAAGCAATAACCCTGGTTTATTTGTCCTAGCCAATAGGTTCGGTAGTCCGAAGCTATTTTCAAGCACCATGCCAAGCATTGTTCCCGCTGAAATTTTAAATTTTACAAAATGCATATGCGATATAAGGCATATGCATTATATAACATATGTGTTTCACTACGTTAATTTAAAAAATGATTTTACATATACATTAGCCTTGGAACACCATACACTTTCTCCCTCTATAACCAACCTTCCCCCTTCTTCAATGTAACACACATCGACATACCTTCACTCCATCCCTCTTTATCTCACCATCGCCATTTCTCTTTTGCATGATTCCTCTACCTTGATAACCATCCCTCAACCATCTCTCTCTCTTCCCCTTTCCTCTCTCTCCCTTCTCTCTTCTCCCATCGCTGCCTCTCCTTCTCCCACTCTCTCCATACCTCACTTTCTCCCCCTACCTCCTCTCTCCCCCCCCTTCTCTCTCCCCCCTAATTCCTTCTCTCTTCCTCTCACCCCCTCTCTGTCTAAATCCCCCCTCCTTCCTTATCTCACCACTCCCCCCTAGAAAAAACTTACACACCTCTTGGTCTTGAAAAAAAAAAACCCTCTCCCTCTATAACCAACCTTCCCCTTCTCATACATCTCCAAGTTTTATACAACCGTCAATGGATTATTTATAGAGGAAGGAGTCAAACCCTCATCTAAAATCCCATTTCATATAGGTTTTCTCCAAATCCAAAAAAGTAGGAGGTAAAAGGGTTTATGACAAATCTTGGAGAAAATCTATACAACCGTCCTCCTTAGATTCTTTTGTCTAAGATTTACTAGAAAAATATTTTTTTTTTTCATTTTTAAATAAAACTCAATTCCTACTTAGTAAATCCCTCATAAAAGGTAGGAGAATCATATTTGGACATACCTTTTGAATTTGACACATCCAAATCAATTGCAAATGATACAGTTTGTAAAGGTAGGGCATTAACATCAATAGTTGAATCCACATGTCCAAATACATTACAATAAAATTTTCTCATGCAAACTTGTAGTCATCCTCACTGTCATACCCATCAGACGAAACCACTGAAGAAAGTAGTAGACACTTATCCTTCAAGTGACCAGTACCCTTGCACCAAAAGTAGTGATAGGGAATGTGTAAATAATCCATCCTTCGCCTAAAATTCCTATCCCTAGAGATAATTTCAACCTCCTCAGGAAGCCCCTTCGAATTATGCAATCAAACCATAACCACAACCCTTCTTTTGTCCACCCCATAAAGTACCCGCTTATCCAATTGTATGAAATGACCAAGGGTTTTCCTAATACCCACAAAAATACTCTTAGACCAAAGCTCAATAGGAAATGATGGAAAAAGAATCCATAGATGATGAATTATCATCCTCTACTTATGAGGATCAAAACCTGGGTCCCATCTTTTGAGAAACACTAAACTATCTTTTATAGGATAAAATATGCAATGAACTTTAGAGACATCCTCTAGTGGTTCTACAAAAAGAAATTACCACCACCCATTTCACAACATACTAATCCTTGGAGAAAACCCTAAATTCTTTTGCTAGTTTGCATCCACCCACTCAACTAATTCCATTCTACTCAACTTTGTAAACTCCAATCTCCGGACCACAGCTCATTTGGAAAACATCCCAACTCTCTCCATATGTGTTTCTTTCCCTAAAACATATTTATTGACTTCTTCGTTTTCCTTGTAGGCCTTTAGTTTCGCTGGAGTTTAGCCCTAGCTTCAAAAATATTGTCCTTTTTCTACCAATAAACCTTTGAAAACCCATTCTCATACTATCCCAACAAACCCTACTGTTGGTCATAACAAATATTGTCCACCTAAATAGTACCAATATCCTCCTCTCGGAGTGAGTATGACAGAGACAACAGTGTCCTTCAAACATAGAAAAAGTCCAAGCAGAGGTTCCATAGGGAGACACATAGGTTTAGTAGAGTGGTCTTTGTCTCAAATGGTCAAGGGAAGATTATATTGTTTGGAACAGTGTGAGACCTAGACACGTTCCTGCTAAGTTTAGTATTTTCCATGTGTCTGTCCCTATGTACACTACCAAAATGAAGTAGGTCTACCCCACAAACCAAAGTAAAAAATAGTCTAACTTTATAGAGTTAGCCACCACAAGCTAAAATGAAAGGGTCCAAAAAGAAGAGGAGTTGAAGACCAACCCTAACTCATATGAAGGAAAAACAAAAAAAACAAAACAAAGCCCATATTAATTGAAGAAAATTTACCACTTATTTTTTTACATAGTTGATATTAGGCCTTGGAAAAAGTGAAGTTTTCAAAACACTTCTATTCTTTTAAATTAAATTTACCTTATTGTTTAAAATGTTATATTTTCTTATTTAATTAATAAAAATATTAAAAATATAACATAATCAACTTAAATATCACCAATATAACTATTACAACAATTTTATTTATTTAAAATCACTTTTATAAACAATCATTATCATTATTAAAATATATGAGAACACTTTTCCAATTAAATATTTACAATTAAAGAAAGCATACCATAATTATATATTCAATTTCAATATCACCAAATATCACCAATGCAATAATTACAGCATATTTCACTTGAATAAAAATATTTTTTACACAATCAAATTATTAAATCATGCCAAGAAGTACATAATTTAACACGCTTTATAACAAAGACATACACATTGTATCAACACTTCTTCAATTAAGATTCCATAATCTTAATAAAACAAAATGAGAGGTTGCATCTAACTAAAGAAATTGGGATTAGATTTCTTACTTATTATGATATATTTATTTCTTAAATTAAATTAAAGTTATATTATAAAATAATTTTATTTTTATTTTTAAAATAAAAAATATTATGTTAAGTATTATTTCTTAATTTTTTATTTTTATAAAAGATAATGTTTATTTTATATGATTTTAATTATTAAAAATATATTTTCTTAATTTTTTATTATAATATATATAGTTTTGTTTCAACAAAAATGTTATTGTACAAAATTTAAAAATGATTTAAGACCAACATGTAGGAAGTGTTTTATAACCAAATATTAAGTATGTTTTTTATATTTATTTTAATCTAAATAAAATATTATTTTAAAAAATAAAAATAATATTATAAATGATTAATATAGTAATTAAAAAAAATCTAAATTTACATAAATATAAAAATATTGTAAAAATTATATTAATATATACCATTTTGAAAAAAACTCTATTTCATTAAAAAGTTATAAACAAATTATTAAATTATAAATTTATATAAATTAAATGAAATCACAAAAAATACTTATTTAAACTAGCATACCTCCAAAGCCAAAGAAATGAAACACGGAAAAGAATTTCGATATGTCTAAAATGAACGAAATTATTTTTCAAAATTATGATTTAGCAAGTCGATTCATGACATAGAATACAAATGATAATGTGTAAATTTGTATATATTTTTGTTTTTAACCAAAAAGTTGTATAATGTTTTTATTTAATCACGAAAGGGTGAAAACATACATAGTGGAAAACGCTATAAAAACTCGTGGTTCAAACATAAACAAAGATAGAATTCAAAAAAGCCCTTAAAACATAACCGAAAGAAACACTTAGAATTTGACTGTGTTTATAGTTATATAAACATTGAGTAAGTTACATATGTATTTGGTTTACCTTGAAGCTATATATATATATATATATATATATATATATATATATATATATTGGAACGAAAGAATCTATATTATACTATTTTGTAACAAATATGTNTGAACAATTGGCTTTCCCCAATAAAGAAAATATTGTTTTTACATTTCAAGAGTTTTACACAAATATCGTTGTTATTGTAAACGTTAATATGACCTTTGTGAAACGTCATTGTGAAATTCAGGAGGACGACATTATGTGAAATTATTGAATTAACATAAATTCTATGGTAAGTAGAGCAAGTGCAACATTTTTAAAAGGCCAAAAATGAGAAGCTAACGCGGTATCTATCTTCAATTTCAAGATGGAAGTGGTCGACTTGTGATCCTTCATTGTGAGAGGCATCGTCTCAATCACAAAAAAACATTTTTCTTTTAGAGAGATCCCACTAACATTACAAAAATCAAAACCAAGGGCCATAAGGTTTGAAGTGAGCACAGATGGAAGAAATGAGAAGAGGAAGCCATGTATGAGTGCAATGGCTCCATCACTTGGGATTAATGAGACAATACTTGTTGTGCATTGGAGTGGATGAAGATGCCAAATGGAGCACATGCCCAATTTATCACCAAACAACATTTTAACTTCAAACATTTGCAATCTAAATGGAATCAAACCTAACCAACTTGAACTTTCTAAGGGAGCCATCCTCATTTTGTGGGGTCCCTATTTTACACTATAATTCCCTTGTCTAACTTGATTGCATCATTGGCAAGTTGATCTGCACCTGAATTGTTGAGATGCATGAGATGCATAAGTTTCGCATCGTGGAGGCTTTGAATGTTGCAATTAATACACTCATAATTCCTACCTTGTATATTCCCGTCCTTAAGTTTTTTCCCCTTTATATGCTTTATGACAAGAAACACGTTTCTAAAATTATAATATGTTCTAATTGAAGACTCTTCACAATTTCTATACATAGAAGGAAGGTGTACATTTCAGCCTAGTTACTTCTCGCCACACCTATACCCATGAAAATTTCATTTCTTCATTTCGATCAAGATAAAAAATATAAAATTAAAAAGTATAATCATATTTATGAAACACCCCAAAGTAGAGAAATAAAACATACCTTCCATCCATGTAAGACATACCAAAGTTATTTTTGGTGTTTCATTTTAGCCACTTTGGGGGTATGCTAGTAGTATATATTAAATCATTTCATCAAATGTTGTTGAACTACTTAGCTTTTTGCTTCACTTCATTTTGGTTTGATCTCTACATGTGTTTTTCTCGCAGACACACAGGGTTCTCTTTGTTATGTAGTCCATGTTCAAACCGCCTATGGTGGATTTTCCACCTCTTGCTCTCGGGAAAAAATAAATGAACACACATTCTGACACATTCATCCATATCGAACCTCCCTCCCACCCAGACTCACATGGTGATGCACAGTCCCCTTCATGCACATTCCAACGGACCGCGAGAACTCAGGCTACCTGAATAATATTGTATATAAATAATAGTAGTGGGCCTCGACAAATTACCGGAACGTGGAAGTTGCGTGTGCATGTCGATAGCGAACCCTGACACATTCCTCCCACTCTTTCCTCGTTGCAAATCGCACCTTGATAATTCGCTACTTTCAGAGCTTGGAATTATCACTACACGGCTTTCCTTTCTCAATTTAGCTCGTCCAAGTTTGGAGTGGGGACCGTGGCCTCTAGATTTAGTGGGGGAGCGAGTAGATCTAGGATAATGACAGAGAAGAGGACACAAGGTATATGCATGTTGACTAGTTTGATGGTCATTCGCAGGACACGTTTCAGTGTCCAAGAACGGTTAATGATATGTATTTTTTTTATAACTCCCCTCACCAAAATGAAGAGTCTTCCACAAGCTTCTTGTGTATTACTTAGTATTATCGTGCAGGTTTGAATAATAAATATAGCGAGCTAGCCAAAGAACCGACGAGAACAACAAACATGGGTGATCAGGCATGGACTTGATGTGTGTGATACTTCACCAAGGGAAGAGCAACATACTGAGTGTTTTACCATTAATGATAATTTGTGTTGATTGTCACATGCAAATGCATTGCAAACAACCACACCATCAACAAGCCTCCATTTAAACAATAACACATTTCTAACCTTGGCGGGTATTGTGTTGCTTAGGCCATGCAACTTTTTTTATGGTGGTTTCCGTTTAAATTTTCAATCTCAAGTTAAGTTGATTAATTAACTCGTTTCATGTCTATTTAGAGAACAAACTCGTTTCGCTTCCTTTTTTGATGATACGACTAATGCACAAGTGACACATATCCATATTGTTTTAAGTCTATCATGGTTTACCCAAAGTCATATTTAATTTGTTTGGGCTAGACCATGTTACTTTGGAAAAATATACGAATAAGCACCCTCGGACACAAATCAATCCCAACACTAACAAGTATAGCTAGCACATGTCGACACATAGAGCTAGCATGCACTTCATAACTGTGTTAATTGATATTGACCCATCCATTATTCTTAGTGTTGGGATGCATAAAATATCAATGCCTCATCTACCATATCACCATAGGAAGAAGAAAGGATCGATCTCCCATGAAAACAAAGAAATCTACTCCATGACGCAAAGGTCAGTACTGCCCACATAGTTGTATATTACAGCATCCTAGTGGGGATAAATATGACACTTTCTTTTTTTATCCATCGAATGATAAGAGGTTGTATTTTCTTGACTGCCTTAGCACCCTCGTCGAGAGGGATGGAGTGCTGCATCATTCTAGTGTCAAAGCCATGCATGTCTTTGTAAGACCATTTCTGAATTTTATTTAATGGGCAAAGAAACCTTTTCATTTTTTATTTAAATGGGCATAGAAATGGGTTGTATTGCCACTTGAACCCTAAGATACTACTTTGTTCCATTAATACTAGGCCGAGAGTATTATAACAAATTTTTAAAGAGATAAATACATACATTCAATGAATATCACTAAATACATACAGATAGATTCCTATTGTATTAAGTGTGACTACATCAATGTTGAATGATCTCTCAAATGCAAAAGACCATTGCAAAAGCAAAACCATTGCAAAATCCACATTACTTCCTGCCAATACAAAAAAAAAACAATTATGTCATAAAAAGTATGGAATTTCAATTGGAATAATCGAAAAAAAAGCAGATAAAAATTCTTTAAAAAAATCTCAAAAATATTGTTGTAAGAAACAAACAATATCAATTATTTGTAAATATTATTATTATAATATAATATGATAGTTATTTAACGTTCAGATGGATGATATTCATTCATTAATATATTAATTAGGAAAATTCAATGCTAGTTGTGTCTACTTTTCTTTCTTATATTTTGACTTATATTTTGACAGGCAAATTAATCAAACCGGCACAAAATTTCGCTACAATGGAAATTAATGGGTTAAGGAGTTGCTTTCTAATATAGGGCTTTTATAATAAAAAACATGAAAGAAGAAATCCATAACATTGGGCAGTGGGGGAATAAGTGTTCAGTTCGATTTCGAAGTTTAGAATGTGTTAATTTGACGTTAAAGAGCTTAGCACACCATGAATATGTTTTTTCCCTGAGTAGTGAGTAGTGATTTGTAGTTTTCTCATCAATTTTGTGTAGTTACATCGATTCACGTTATTATTTCATAATTAGCTGTAATCGGCCTTAAATAAGTTGTTTATGTGAAGCCTCCTCCTTTGTGTGATCGAAATCAGACGTTAAGCGAAAGGGGGAGCAGAAGAAGATTCGAGTCACTAATATACAAGATTTTTCTGTCCAACTGCAATAAGTTGGTTTTGGGGCTCGCTCAGATTTATATATTATTTCACGCTACCTCCCACTGCGGGAATGAAATAAACTATCTAGATTCAAGTGATAGAACAGGAACGAGTGTGAGTTAGCGGGTAAATAACTTGACACGAGATGCATTTGGGCATATACAACAGAAAGCCGCTAAGAGAGGAACCGAAGTTAACCACAAAAGTGTATATAATTTATAGAGCCAACCAGATTCTCTATAAGCCAAGAAGGGCACGGGCATGGTCAATATTTGCTCCGGCTCTCCATGAAGGACTAAATGGGAATCGAGATAGAGGGCCCTTAAATGAAGGAATAGGCTGGGGAAATGAATGGATGGTGTTGGGCCATAACCTTTCATTCATTCAACAGTACGCGCAACGTATTTGCTTATTATATCATCTGAGCTAAAGAGCGTGACTGAAAAAATATGTATATAGAGCGCCAAATTCAGTGACAAGTTAAACTAAGTGGCAAGTAACAGGTAGGAACAACTCTATCTAGAAGATTGTACGCCTTGCAGCAGGTAGAAGGTTTAATATACATATGGGGACGGTAAGTAATATTTTCCATGGAGGGTACACCCTCCATGGTTTTTCTTCTAACGAAGATGTTTAATACAATCTATAGTGCCCAATTCTTGAACGGTTATGTAGTAGCTCCGGGAATAATAGATATGATCTGCCAAACTGCTGACCCAGTTAAACCCACCGTAAGCAGCAACAGTAGTGGTTTCATTCACAGTTCCAGGGAGGGTGCAAGGCAGATTACATGATGAATAGTTTGCTCTAAGACCCGACCAAGGAGTAATCTGCTGCTAAGATAATATCCTCTTTATTGAGTTTTTCCCTACCCTAATACCAGCTACCCATTGTGCAAATAGGGACTTCCAGAAAGAAGCCCAAGAAGCTTTGTTTTATTAGGCTCTACCAGTCGAAAGAGCATACCAGGGCATGCTCTCCACACTTTTTCTCTAGCAAATTTCCCATCTCTTGAACTGCTCCCTTTCAAGGACCGTTGTTCTACATTTGGCGCCACGCCTGCCAGCTTATCAGAATGAACTTACATGCTGGATAAGTTCGGCCATCCATCAGATAGATGATGTGACTCATGCCATGAAACCTAGGCTCTCCCTCGCGCTACGGTTACGAACTATTTCTGGCGGGTGGATAATGGGGCAATACATGAAGACCGCGCCAGCCAGCTTATCAGCATGAATGAACTTACATGCTGGATAAGTTCCGCCATCCATCCTATAGATGGTGCGACTCATGTCGGTAATACCATGAACCGATCTGCACCCATCATGGCATGAGTCGCACCATCTATCGATAGATGAGGTATGGACGTTCATGGTATTACCGGCTCCGGCGACCAAAATATTCGATGTCCAATCCACCTGACAGACTATTTACTTCTGGTAGAGGAGGATAGCACAGAGAGGGAAAACATGCAAAAATTTTGAACTTGAATTTGAACCGAAGTTTTAATGCCCGCGTTAGGTCGGGCCACCGGTTTTTATGAAAGAATTTGATGCTTCCGTCTTTATGAAATAAGGAACTGTTCGGCCCCTCTACCTCTCGTATGAACAGCTGAACAAGTTGCACTAGTTTTGCTCTGCTCGCAAGTGGGACGTTCCAGTTTTATTTCATAAACCCTGAGAAGGAAGGAAGTATATTTTCAGCATTCTGTCTGCTTGGCCGAAGGTAAGACCAGGATTGTGAGATTATTTCTATTCACAGGTACCAAGATCGATCCCCATCCGCGGTTGTCGATGGAGTATCCAAAGAAAATCGCAGCGAAGCACTCTCTGGAATCATCATTACCTTGGATTTGGAATAGAGAGGAGGGAGAGGGAGAGGGAGAGGGAGAGGGAGAGGGAGAGGCTGAGGCTAAGTGCTAAGGCTGAGGGTGATTACCTCAATCCCATTTCGAAGTGGCCCTGCACAGGTGGTGACAGCTTCAAAGAATTTTTCACTCTGCTGTAACTAATCCAAGCAACACAGATATATTGTTGCCTCAGAATCACCTCAAATGCCAAGATCCTGGTGCAAAGTGCTCCAAAACCATTGTTCCCAAGGCGTCCTGGCGCCCTTCCTTCCAGTGGGTGGATTTCTTAAGCCATTGGAATGGAACGCGCGACGTAGACTGCAGCCATGGGCAGGTTTTGCAAAAAGAAGTAGCTCGCCTTCATCGAATCCGGACCAGGAAGGCCTGGATCTCAACAGTTTACCGACTAGGGCCTGGATCTCAACAGTTAACCGACTAGGTTGCCACTATTTCAGTAGGTTTTGGTAGTTCCGCTATTACTTGACTAACTGTAACCATGGCTAAATATCCTAAACATGGACATTCAGATTTAACATATGATAAGTATCTGTATAATCTCTCATCCCTACCAGTCTCTAGACTTTTTTGAAACCTTTTGTCTTCAATTCCGCGTTATCTTTTTTCTTGGATAAGAGCATGCATGTCTCTATCTAAATAATGGAAATAAATTCAAAGTTCCCTGCAAAATCATGATCAGAATTTTAATTTAGAAACCGGAAGGAATTTATAAAAGAACTGCATCTACACATTTCCTATTATAGTATTTAGATTGTGCAAAAATTGATTTCAACTCCAATATCTTACATTTCTATTTCTATTTTTAATTTTATTCTCCGTTTGTTTTATAGGTATCGAAATGTTTCGAGTGTCCATTGCTCGACTCAGAACAAAATTAGTTTTCAAATGCGATTTGTTCATTGAAAATATTAGTTTTGCAACGTGATTGAAAATAATTGTGATCTATGTTTATTATCTTAAATTATAAGGAATTTTTATAATGCATTCCATATTTTTTTTTAATTTACATACCTTACTTTCCACGTGATTTATTTTATATTTATTTTGTTTTTTTTTTTTATATTTTCTTTTAGCTTTTTAGTTTAGTTTGTAAATAGATAGAATGGAGAGATTTATTTTTATTTGTAAGTTTCTAAGTTTGATTTGTAGATATATATTGGTGTATATTTATTTTAAATTTAAGATGTAGATTTTATATAT
>LPNX010923368.1:82544-109110 GCA_001517045.1 Pseudotsuga menziesii
AATTCAAACTCATATAAATAATTTAAATTAGTTAAAAATATAACTAATTTGAATATTTTAATTGGCAATCTTTTTATATATTTAATTAAATTGATATAAACTATTTACTTTATCTACAAAATTCATATAGTCACACGATAAATTATACCATAAAATAATGTGAAAGTAACAAAATGGAGTCTCAAACTTAGCTACAAACTCTAATGCCAAGAAAAAATACTATTAAAAAAATCGAAGTTAAACTTAATGCTTTAATTTACAAATTCTAATACTAACTTAAAATACTAAGACCCCTACAAATTCTAATACTAGCTTAAAACACTAAGCCCCCTACAAATTCTAATACTAACTTAAAATACTAAGCCCCTACAAATGCTAATACAGGAAGAAATACACTTGAAAGACAATGTTAAATAAAATGCTTCATTAAACATATTTGGCCTTGGTACTATTGTTTGCCATCCATTAGTTTTCACCAACATGAATGGACCCTCCCTCACAAGAGATTACTTTGCATAGTAACAAAGAGGCATCTACATGCTTTTATTTTACACTACATGCATGCATAGTGCTAGAAGGCTGAAGTGTTGAATCCTCCTTACATACTTAATATAGTCTTCTAGAAAGTCAGAACATTTATAACTAATTATTGGTGAATAAGATTAGATTTGCCAACAAAGTTCTAACTTTGAAAGTTGCTACCTCACAATTTTCTTTGTTAGAGTGATACAATAGTTGTAGAAAACAATTCCTTACTTTGGTTGATTGGAAGTATTAGTAAATTTTGTGAATGCTTATGAAAAATGAAAACCTTTCATTGCATTCCAAATCTAATAGGAATGTACGAGGCAATAGTAAATTCACTAGTTCTTATGGAAAACTGTAATACCTTCCATTGCATTCCAATTAACGGTATGATTGATTAATGAAATGTCTCTCTGGTGGAAACATTGAAATAAAAACATATATTTTGATAATATGAGTCTCAACATTGGTTACCCTCCATTGCATTAAAAAATCCACTAGTCACCTTGAACAAAGTTCATGGTAAATGAGCATGTTAGGGTGGAGTCATGAAGAATGTAAATGTAACCATGGACAATTTTGATAGAATTGTGAACAATGCAGGTGGAACCATGTACAATGCATACAACACCATGTGCAATAAATGAACCTTGAACAACATTGGTGGAATCATGAATAACAACATAAGCATTTTAGGGGTGGAATTATGAAACTCAATTTCAATGGATTTTATTCAAGTTTCCACCACCTCATGACCATTACTCATGGTTCCAACAATAATCCTCATGGATCATGGTTCCACCAACAATGCTCATGGCTCCATCCACAATGCTCATGGTTCTATTAACTTTATTCAAGATTCAACTTCCCAGTGTCCAATATTTTGCCACCAAATATGTTCATGGTTTCATCAACACATAACGTGTTGCATGGTTTTAGGGTCGAAAGTCCCATGGTTCCATCAACAATGCTCAAGGTTCCATAAATAGAGCTCATAGTTCTAACAACAATGTTTGTAGTTCCATAAATAGAGCTAATGGTTCCATAAATAGTGCTCTTTGTTCCATCAACAGTGCTCATGGTTTCACCAATAGTTCTCATGGTTCCATAACTAGATCTCATGGTTCCACCAATAACGTTCATGGTTCTGTAAATAGAGCTCATGGTTCCACCAACAATGTTCATGGATACATTAACTTTGTTGTATATTTAACCACCAAATTTGCAATATTCTGCCACAAAATATGTTCATGGTTTCATTGAATCTAACTTTGTTCAAGGTTCCATATGCTTTATCCAAGATTCCACCCCCTCGTGACCATGTATGCGTTACTCACCAAATGGCTTGTGGTCCATATGTAATGCTTATGATATTCATAGTTCCACCAATGTTGTTCAAGGTTCCTTAATTACACTTGGTGTTGTATGCATTGTACATGGTGTCACTTGCATTGTCCACAGTTCCATCAAATTTTTCCATGATTCTATTTACATTCTTCATGGCTCAATGTTCATTTACCATGAATTATCTCCAAGGTTTCTTGTATTTTCCACAACCTTGTGAACATTACTCATGGTTCCACCACTAGTGCTCATGGTTCCACCATCAATGCTCATGGTTCCACCATCGATGCTCATGGTTCCATCAACAATGCTCATGATTCCATAAATAGAGCTCATGGTTCTACCAAAAATGCTCATGGTTCCATAAATAGAGCTCATGGTTTCACCAACAATGTTTATGGTTCCATAACTAGAGCTCATGGTTCCACCAACAAAGTTCATGGATTCATTCACTTTGTTGGAGATTCAACCACCAAATGTGTAATATTTTTCCATGAAATATGTTCATGGTTTCATTAACTCTAACTTTGTTCAAGGTTCCATATGCATTATTCAGTATATCACAACCTCGTGACCATGTATACATTATTCACCAAATGGTTCATGGTCCATAAATAATGCTTATGATATTAACTATTCCACCAACGTTATTCAAGGTTCCTTAATTGTGTATGGTGTTGTATCCATTGTGCATGGTTCCGCCCACATTATTCACGGTCCCATCAAAATTGTCCATGGTTCCATTTACATTCTTCATGGTTCAATGCTCATTTTCCATGAATTTTGCTCAAGGTTCCTTGCATGGTTCCCCCACCTTGCAAGCATCACTCATGGCTCCACCACTAGTGCTCATGGAGCTTAAAGTTCCTTTTGAGTTGAGAGCTACTAAGATAAGGTTATATGAAAATGTAATTGGCAAGTTTAAGAATAATTAGGGGTGGCCAACAGATATAAACTACAATATTGGAGTTAAAATCAAGGTTTCCTCCTCTCCCCTACCCTTTTTTGGAATTTACATAAATAAACTAGAAAGGTGTTTCGAAGAAGCAGGTTGCATCGGCACGATCTTGGCTGGGATAATTATTATCCTCATGCTTTATGTTGATGATATTGTTCTTATGGAAAGGTGTCCCTATGATCTTGATAAGCAATTAAGAACTCTCAAATATTTATGCTTTAACATGGGTGTGATTGTTAACGCCGACAAGACAAAAGTTATGATTACAAAATTTAAGAAAGACACCTACTAAAATTTTAATTATGATAATCGAAAATTGGAGGAAGTGACTTCTTACAAGTATCTTGGAATTGATATTCATCACAAACTCAAGTGGAACTATAGCATTGAGAAAAGGATTAATGGAGGGTGGAAAGCTTATTTTGGTGTTGAAAATAATTGTAAATCATCCAACCTAGTCATGTGGTATAAAATGAAGTTCTTCTTTGAAGCTCTTGTCATCCCTGTTATCTTGTATGTTTGTGAAGTATGGGGGTGTATCCTTTCTAGAGAATGTTCGAGGAATATTGAGCAAATATAGAAGCGATTTATAACTTATAACTTCAAAATTAAAAGAATTATGCATTATGTCATTCTCCTCATAAAAGTGGGTCTTCCACCCATCGAGAGCATGGATATGACTATGTATTTGATGTACAAGCAAAGGATAAATAACATGGGAAATGAGAGACTTCCTAAAATTGTTTTAAACTCAAGTCAAAGCCAACTACGCTTCAAGGGGAGTTGGTGTAAAGATACCATTACTTGGTTAAAAACTGTTGGGGAATTGATGAAAATGACACTTTGCAAAATATCGATAATGTCAAAAATATTATTATTTCTAACTTTAAAAAGAAACTGTGGTGCTAAGAAAATTCAGCGGTTAAGATAAAATTAAGATATTATAAGGAGGTCATTAAACCTAATTTGGACAATCAAAAGTATCTCTCGATAGTAACTAGTTCAAGGAAGAAAATTAATATAGCCAAGATTAGAACAAACTCTCATGAGCTCCATAGTGAAACTAGGCATTGGTCTATTCCTAAAACCCCATGGGAATAAAGGGCTTGCATCTTTGTGAGTCTTTGAGCATTGAGAATGAAAATCACTTTCTCTTAGAGTGCCCTACTTACACCCACATTATATTTTAGTTTCATAGTATTTGCTACAATACAAAACTTTCTAAACTTGCCTTAGACTCTCTACCTTGGATGCACTTGGAAATCTGATCAGGTATGCTCGGCATACTCTACGACCCCTTTTCACATTAATGGAAACATTTTCCTTGGGTTGTTGACATCAATGACAACCCTGATTCCAACACACCCTTTCACTCATGTTAAACCTCTATGGTTCTTGGCCCTTAACCTATTTTCTTAATCCCCTATTTGATTTTATTGAAGCTATAAAACGTTATGTAGTATCAAGCATCCACCAAGATTTAGCTCCATACATATAGAGAGGATCTACTATGAATACTCCATTGTAGTTTTACCTTATATATAATTTCTCACCATCACTAAAATTGAAAAAAAAGGAGGAAAATCATGTTACTTGAATGTACTTACTTCCACTTTTCCACCAAGATTTTACTTCATACATAAATTTTATGGTGATTCTAACATAAACTTCTAACAAAGCAAGCTACAAGTTTGTAGCAAGCACATGCACTTAACAATGGCCTTAAGAACTTATTCAACACTTTGAGCAAAGAGTATAAAATAGAATTTATAAATACTATATCTCCATCTAAGATCAATACAAAGAGACAACGTATTTTTTTTTAGCCTAGTTAGTAAAAAGAAAAGATGCAGTGGTGGGTCATGTTCAACCAAGGATATACAACAATTCCGAAGGGTTGGACGAGCTCGTGAAAAAAATAAGAACATGAACAAGATAACAAAGTTTTCTATGCAAGAACAAAGAAATGTGCATCAAGCAATAGGTCCAGCCAAACATTATGCACCATATAGTATAGGTATTTCAATTTGATATTTCAATTTACTTTACATGAGATTGCATAAATAAAGCTCATGGTTCTAACATTGGTGCTCATGATTCCACCAACACTACTCATGGTTCCACCAGTGATGCTCATGGTTCCACCAATAATGCTCATGGCTCCATAAACAGAGCTCTTGGTTTCACCAACAATGCTCATGGTTCCACCAATAATGCTCATGGTTCGATAACTAGAGCTTGTGGTTCCACAAACTATTCTCACGGTTCCATAAATAGAGATCATGGTTACACCAACAATGCTCATGGATTCATTAACTCTAATGGAGACTCAACCACCAAATGTGTTTATGGTTTCATTAACTTTAACTTTGTTCAATGTTCCATATGCATTAGTCAAGAATCCACCACCTCATGACCATGTATGCATTACTTACCAAATGGTTTATGCCTTATAAGTAATTCTTATGATATTCACAATTCCACCAAGGTTGTTCAAGGTTCCTTCACATGGTGTTGTAAGCATTGTACATGATTCTAGCCACATTGTTGACAGATCCATCAAAATTGTCCATGGTTCTACTTACATTCTTAACATGGATCCACCCCTAAAATGCCTATTTACCATGATTTTGTTTCAAGGTTTCTTGCACATGGTTCCAACATTAATGCCCATGGTTCCATAAATAGTGGTTCTACCATCAATGCTCATGGTTCCACCAATAGTGCTCATGGTTCCATAACTAGAGCTCATGGTTCTACTAATAATGCTGAATGATTCCACCATGAATGTTCTTGGATCCATTAACTTTGTTGGATATTCAACCACCAAATGTGCAAGATTCTACCACCAAATAAATTCATGGCTTCATCGACACTAACTAATTTGCTTAAGGTTACATATGCATTATTATGGTTTCCACCACCTCATGACCACATATATGTTACTCACAAAATGGTTCAATGCTTATGTTTCTCACGGTTCCACCAATGTTGTTCAAGGTTCGTTTATTGCACATGGTGGTGTATGCATTGTACATGGTTCCACCTGCATTGTTCACAATTCCATCAAAATTGTCCATGGTTACATTTACATTCTTCATGGCTCCACCCCTGACATGCTCATTTACCATGAACTTTGTTCAAGGTGACTAGTGGATTTTTGAATGCAATGGACGGTGACCAATGTTGAGACTCATATTATCAAAATATATGTTTTTATTTCAATGTTTCCACCAAAGAGACATTTCATTAATCAATCATACCCTTAATTGGAATGCAATGGAAGGTATTACGGTTTTCCATAACTAGTGAATTTACTATTGCCGTGTACATTCCTATTAGATTTTGGAATGCAATGAAAGGTTTTCATTTTTCATAAGCATTCACAAAATTTACTAATACTTTCAATCAACCAAAGTAAGGAATTGTTTTCTACAACTATTGTATCACACTAATAAAGAAAATTGTTAGGTGGCAACATTCAAAGTTAGAATTTTGTTGGCAAATCTAATCTTATTCTCCAATAATTAGTTATAAATGCTCTTGAGTATATAAGACTCACTTTCTACAAGACTATATTAAGTATGTAAGGAGGATTCAACACTTCAGCCTCCTAACACTATGCATGCATGTAGTGTAAAATAAAAGCATGTAGATGTCTCTTTGTTACTATGCAAAGTAATCTCTTGTGAGGGAAGGTCCATTCATGTATGTGAAAACTAATGGATGGAAAACAATAGTACCAAGGGAAATTAAGTTTAATGAAGCATTTTATTTAACATTGTCTTTCAAGTGTATTTCTTCCTATATTAGCATTTGTAGGGGGCTTAGTATTTTAAGTTAGTATTAGAATTTGTAGGGGGCTTAGTGTTTTAAGCTAGTATTAGAATTTGTAGGGGTATTTGTATTTTAAGTTAGTATTAGAATTTGTAGATTAAAGCATTAAGTTTAACTTTGATTTTTTAATAATATTTTTTTCTTGGCATTAGAGTTTGTAGCTAAGTTTGAGACTCCATTTTGTTACTTTCACATTATGTTATGGTATAATTTATTGTCTAACTATATATATGAATTTTGTAGATTAAATAAATAGTTTATATCAATTTAATTAAATATATAAAAAGATTGCCAATTAAAATATTCAAATTAATTATATTTTTAACTAATTTAAATTATTTTTATAAATTTGAATTATCTTGCTTTAAGAATTAAATAAATAGATAGATAATTTTTTATTAAATAATTTTTATTATTTTTAATTTCTATAATAATCTTTAAATTGTAAAAAAAGTTAATAAAAAAAATAAACGATAAAAAAAATCTACATCTTAAGTTTAAAAAAAAATATATACTAATATATATCTGCAAATCAAACTTAGAAACTTACAAATAAAAATAAATCTCTCCTTTTATCTATTTACAAACTAAACTAAAAAGCTAAAAAGGAAATATAAAGAAAAAACAAAAGAAGTATAAAATAAATCACCTGGAAAGTAAAACTAAGGTATGTAAATTAAAAAAATAAATATGGAATGCACTATAAAAATTCCGTATAATTTAAGATAATAAACATAGATCACAATTATTTTCAATCACGTTGCAAAACTAATATTTTCAATGAACACATCGCATTTGAAAACGAATTTTGTTCTGAGTCGAGCAATGGACATTGGCTGAAACATTTCGATACCTATAGAACAAATGGGGAATACAATTAAAAATAGAAATAGAAATGTAAGATATTGGAGTTGAAAGAATTTTTTTCACAATCTAAATACCATAAAAAGAAATGTGTAGATGCAGTTATTTTATAAATTCTTTCTGGTTTTTAAATTAAAATTCTAATGATGATTTTGCAGGGAACTTTGAATTTATTTCCATTATTTAGATAGAGACATGCATGCTCTTATCCAAGAAAAAAGATAAAGTAGAATTGAAGACAAAAGGTTTCAAAAACGTCTATAGACTGGCAGGGATGAGAGATTATATAGATACTTATCATATGTTAAATATGAATGTCCACGTTTAGGATATTTAGCCATGGTTACAGTTCGGCAAGTAATAGCGGAACTACCAAAACCTACTGAAATAGTGGCAACCCAATCAGTAAAATGTTGAGATCCAGGCCTTCCTGGTCCGGATTCGATGAAGGAGAGCTACTTCGTTTTGCAAAACCTACCCATGGCTGCAGTCTACATGGCGCGTTCCATTCCAACGGATTAAGAAATCCACCCACTCGAAGGAAGGGCGCCAGGATGCCTTGGGAACAATGGTTTTGGAGCATTTTGCAGTAGGATCTTAGCATTTGAGGTGATTCTGAGTACTGAAGTAGTAGTATATATCTGTGTTGCTTGAATTTGTTACAGCAGAGTGAAAAATTCTTCGAAGTTGTCACCGCCTGTGCAGGGCCTCTTCGAAATGGGATTGAGGTACAATCATCCTCAACCTCTCCCTCTCCCTCTCCCTCTCCCTCTTCTCTATTCCAAATCCAAGGTAATGGTGATTCCAGAGAGTGCTTCACTACGATTTCCTTTGGATACTCCATCGACAACCGTGGATGGGGATCAATCTTGGTACTTGTGAATAGAAATAATCTCACAAGCTTGGTCTTACCTTCGGCCAAGCAGACAAAATGATGAAAATATACTTCCTTCCTTCTCATGATTTATGAAATAAAACTAGAACGTCCCACTTGCGAGCAGAGAAAAACCAGTGCAACTCTTTCAGCTCTTCATATGACAGGAAGAGGGGCTAAACAGTTCCTTATTTCATAAAGACGGAAGCATCGAATTCCTTCATAAAAACTGGTGGCCCGACCAAACGCGGGCATTAAAACTTCGGTTCAAATTCATATTCAAAATTTTTGCATGTTTTCCCTTTCTATGCTATCCTCTACCAGAAGTAAATAGTTCGTCAGGTGGATTTGGACATTGAATTTGTCGGTCCCCGGAGCTAGTAATGTCATGAACGTCCATACCTCATCTGATAGATGGGTGTAGCTCATGCCATGATGGGTGCAAATGGGTATGGGTATGGCACCTAGGCTCGCCCTCGCGCTACCAGTTACGAACTGTTCTTGCGATTCCGGCGGGTGGAGAATGGGGGCGATAAGTAGCGACTAGGCCACCCAACTGGCTTATCCAGCATGTACGTACATGCTAGATCGGCTGTTGGGACATAGGAAATGGCTAGCGTAGCATGGATGATAATATGCATTGCATGTGGTGCACCTGGCGTCAAGACAAATCTGTATACACTCTATTCGAGGAAAATTTTGAAGAGTTACGAAGCCTTCATAGGAGGACTTTTGCATTGCTTTTCTCAAATCTGAAGAAATTGTTGGTTCAATAAATGCTCCACTTTTCGATGTAGGGTGAGGCCATCTAAGCAGTGTCTAACCAAATATTTGAAGTGAATATCTCCCAATCCAAAAGAGGGAAATATGGCTAAATGAATGAAAATCTCCAAATAAAATTATGACATATGCCATGGTGTTGATTCATATGGAAGTGAATATATATCACAAAATCAGAAAGAGGAAATATGTCATTGTGGTGGAAAAATGATAGGAGTTGTATA
Organism: Pseudotsuga menziesii; assembly: GCA_001517045.1. Lineage (NCBI taxonomy): Eukaryota > Viridiplantae > Streptophyta > Pinopsida > Pinales > Pinaceae > Pseudotsuga > Pseudotsuga menziesii. Next base: position 91,951 of record LPNX010923368.1, read on the forward strand.
ACTACAAACGATTTTGACTTTTGGTTGATTTTTAAGCTCGAATCATGTAAATTTAACTCAAAAAATTTTGCAATTTTTGTTGTTTATTGGGTGATTTTAAGTGTAGAAATGAAATTACATGACATTAAAACTCCCAAGCACTCACAATCTATAAGATCTAGTAATGTTTTTGTACTTTTTGAAAATTCTGTGAAGATTCATAGCAAAAAACAAATAAAAACCAGTAGAAAATAAGAAGAAAATCGTCCCTTAATGAGAAAACTTCCTAGAGTTCCTCCCCCTCCTCTTGACACTTCTAGTTGAAGATTCCTCTTCTCCTCCCGACGATCTGCTAGTCGACAAGAAGCATGGATGTCGACCCCCACTTGTCATCAAACAGCCCATGTGAAGGCCTTAAATGAGCCTACTGCCCTCTTCTGTTGGAAAGGGAGGCTTGCATGAGCCATGGAATCCCCCCAAAATTAGAACCCCTCCTCTCCTTTGGCTCGTTCTGCCCTGTGAATTGTTCATTTCTGTGAAGAGATTGCTCCTATTTATGAAGTGAATACTCTTGTCCATGAAGAGAAGGATCCTGTTTGTGAAGCGAATGCTCTTGTTTTAGACCCTCGTATAGTTGCAAGCCGAGGTGAGTTTGGTTTTGATCTCTCCATTGTTAGTTGACTGAAAAAAGATGTTGGGATAGAGTTTGGTACTTTTATGAATAGGTTGGAAGTGTATCAGGCCATAGAAGGCTCTTTCTCTCGTCTTCTAGACTCAATAGATATCTCTGGCTTTGAGTGCTTGCACCAGTCAAAATTTGCAACTCTTCAAGATGAAATGGCAGACAAAGGTGCTCCCTCAAGGACATCAAGAAAAACCTCAGATGGTTATATGATATAATCAATAGAATCATGGAAGAAAGAAGTAGAACAATGGATTGGATGGTACAACAGACTGAACACCAGGACACCATAATATAAGACAATCACCGCGACCTGTATGAGATAATTGACAATATAGGCTACATGAAGGATGACTTGAAAAAAATAGTAAATATGAACAAGGGAAGTTTCATCGAGCACAACCAGATCAAAGACCAAGCAATGGAGGAATCCTATGTGGAGCAACCTGCCAAAGAACAAAAAGGAAAGAAGAAGGATCAAGCCTAGTCTCATGGGTATTTCATGTTTTTTTGTATTCTTGTTTTAGGCATTTTTGTTCGACTATACACCTCGAGGGGATTTAGAATTTTCACTAGGAATAGAAGCAAGTATAAAACATTAGCTGTCAGCATGAATAGTTTTGTCATTTAGGTTTTTCTAGAACTTTGCAGGTCTGAGACCTCCTCTTTGTAAGCCTGGTTGGTCACAACTTTTTTATTAATACAATATTTTCATGGTTACTGTTAAAAAAAGAAAATGAGACTTACTTCATGAAACTTAATGTATATTTTAAACATATAGAAATTTCATAAGCTTAAACTAAAATTTTAATCTAAAATATATGTTTGACTCTTGTTGATCTAGGCATTAAGCCAATTAAGCTATTATTACATCACTAAACAACAAACTTGGATCATAACATGTACACATAAAGGATAGATTTGTAAATTCAAAAACATTGTACATGGACATTCCAAAAGCATTTTATGGGTGTTCAAAAAAATATATGGGAATGTTAGAATAGGTAGTGTTACTGATTGAAATGGTAGGCCTGGCCACATGTAATCATTTGTGGGAAAAGTGACCACTCTCACCTTAGTTACTTATCCCCAACTACTTCGAAAGTTAAAACCTTCCGTGGGAGATCCCGATTCCAATCTTGTAAGGACACTAGACACCAAAATGTTCTCTTTCGAGAATGTTAGTGACCAGTGCCTAATGGAGTCTAAAAGGTGTGAAAAGGGGTTGCATGTTTGTATGGGGATGATGCACGATGATGGACTCCTTTAAAGACACTTTAGATGCCACATAACATTGAAAAAGCATGGTCCAACCTATGACTTTAGGTGACAATTAGAGGTACTTCCCTAACAGATTTGAAGATGAAGTAAAAATACAAACGTCAGGTAAATAAGATTTCATAATATATAACTTTTCTCTATATAAAATTAGTGTAAATGATTATAAAATTAGTTTCCCTTAAATTGGGTTTTCAAATTTTCACCACATCATAACATACATTAGAGGAAATTTCAACTCAAAATGGGCCTTTTAACTTTAACTCAAATTCCATCTCATCATATGTGTTAGCCAATGAAATTGCTTTAAATTTGAAATACTGTATAGGTCTTAAAGACTTTTTTAATATAAATTTGAGGATAGTTATCATTAACAAAACTACTTTTTTGTTTCTATTTTCGACATATCGCCCCGCGTTTTTACTCAAATTTTGATCGGGAGAGCTCATTGGATGCGGAATTAAATTCCGCATCCAACGAGTACCCACTTGGCATACTTTTGACGGACCCCACTACCCCAAAAACAAGAAATACCTGAAAAAACGTGATGATGACATGGAATTAAATTCCGCATCCAACGAGCTTTCCCGATCGACATTGGAGTAAAAACAAGGGGAGATATGTCGAAAATACAAACAAAAAAGTAGTTTTTTTCTTTTCTTCCTCCAAAATTAATAAATATTATTTTATTAATTTTTTTTAGGAGGGCCATTTTGAGTTGAAATTTCCTCTAATGTATGTTTGTGCAGGTGCAACACTATATGAGATAAATGATGTCATTTTTGGATAAACTCTTGCAGACATATAAAGGACATATGGTACTAGTGCAACACTATTTTTTCAAAAAATTTCATGAATTATTTATTATTATTATTAATTATTGAAATCTGAAAGCATAGAAACAAAAACGTTCTATGTGGGTGCAACACTTTAGGGGGGAAACTTAATGAAATTCTTGATTTCTATATATAATATTGTAGAGATCGCTCTTCTCTAGTGCAGCATATAGTTTTCTTGCGAAATGGTGAATGCAATCAAAAGTTATATAAAAAACAATTGATGTATCTATTTTAGAAAACTGACGTTTTTTATTTAGAAAAATAATAACAAATAAATAAAACATACATTTTTAGGAAAAAATTACATATTCAGAATTGTGAGATTGTATTCTACAATATTCTATATTTTCATAAAAAAATATTGTGTTTGTCATAGCAAAAAATGCCATCGAAACTGAGCAATTTCATAAAGTTCTGAAATATATGAAATATCCTTCGTTTATTTTTCCTAGCCAATAGGTTCGATAGTCCAAAGCTATTTTCGAGCACCATGGAAAGCATTGTTCCCACCGAAATTTTAAATTTTACAAATCACATATGCGTTATACCACATATTCATTTCACTTTGTTAATTTAAAAAAGTATTTTACATATACATTGGCCTTGGAACACCATACACTTCCTACCTCTATAACCAACCTTCCCCCCTTTTTGAATCTAACACACATCCACATACCTTCTCTCCCTCCCTCTTTATCTCACCATCTCCATTTCTCTCCTGCACCATCCCTCTACCTCAGTAACCATCCCTCAGCCATCTTTCTCTCTCTCTTCCCCTTCCCTCTCTCCCCCTTCTCTCTTCTCCCATCACTCCCTATCCTTCTCTGTCCATGTGTTCCATCCTCTCACTCACTCCATACCTCACTTTCTTCCCCTACCTCCTCTTTCCACCCTGTTATCTCTCCCCACTAATTCCTTCTCTCTCTTCCTCTCTTCCCCTGTTTGTCTAAATCCCCCATCCTTCCTTATCTCTCCACTTCCCCCTTGAACAAACTTACACACCTATTGGTATTGAAAAATAACACCCCCTCTCCCTCTATAACCATCCTTCCCCTTCTCATACTTGTCCAATTTTTATACAACTGTCAATGGAGTATTGATAGAGGAAGGAGTCAAACCCTCATCTAAAATCCCATATTTCATATAGGTTTTCTCTAAACCCAAAAAATTGGGAGGTAAAATGGTTTCCCACAAATCTTGGAGCAAATCTATACAACCATCCTCCTTAGATTCCCGTGTCTAAAATTTACTAGAAATATATATTTTCCATTTTTAAATAAAACTCAATTGTTCCTTAGTAAATCCCTGATAAAAGGTAGGAGAATCATCTTTGGACATACCTTTTGAATTTGACACATCCAAATCAATTGAAAATGATACAGTTTGCAAAGATAGGGCATTCACATCAATAGTTGAATCCACATGGCCAGATACATTACAATTGTCCTTTCTTGTGCAAACTTGTAGTTCATCCTCGCTATCATACCCATGAGACAAAACCACTAAAGAAAGTAGTAGACACTTATCCTTCAAGTAACCAATATCCTTGCACCAAAAGTAGTGAAAGGGAATGTGTAAATAATCTATCCTCCACCTAAAATTCCTATCCCTAGAGAGAATTTAACCTCTTGAGAAAGCCCCTTCGAATTATGCAATCAAACCATAACCACAACCCTTCTTTTGTCCACCCCATAAAGAACCTGCTTATCCAATTATATGAAATGACCAAGGGTATTCCCAATACCCACAAAATACTTTTAGACCAAATATCAATAGGAAACGATGGCATAAGAATCTATAGATGATGAATTATCATATTCTACTTATCAGGATCAAAACCTGGGTCCCATCTTTTGAGAAATAATGGACTATCTTTTATAGGATAAAATATGCAATGAACTTTTGAGACATCCTATGGTTCTACAAAAAGAAAGTACCACCACCCATTTGACAACATACTAATCCTTGGAGAAAACCCTAAATTATTTTGCTAGTTTGCATCCACCCACTCAACTAATTCCATTCTACTCAACTTTGTAAACTCCAATCTCCTGACCACAACTCGTCTAGAAAACATCCTAACTCTCTCCATATCAGTTTCTTTCCCTAAAAAATATTGCTTGACTTCTTCATTTTCCTTATAGGCCTTCAGTTTCACTAGAGTTTATCCCTAGTTTCAAAAATCTTGTCCCCTTTCTACCAATAAACCAGGGATGATTTTAAGGGCGAATTTTAGCCCAATAGTGAATTTTAAGGGGTACCCAAAATAAAGTGGGTGAATTTTTATATTAAAATGTTTTTATTTTATTTAATAAATTAGCCCATTATTTATTTTATATATAGCTGGCCCAAGTTAAATTGCCTTCATCCCGAAAGAGGGAAAAACTAGAAAATGAATTTTAGCCCACGAAAATATTGATATTTTCCCACATTTGCATGAATTTTTCCGATTGGGAGGAGATATTTTCCCACATTCGCCCAAATTTTTATGATTGGGTGGAGAAATGAAGATGGTTCGTCGGATTTACGGATAATACGATGAAAAATTGTTTTTTCGCCCAGGATTGATGGATAATACAATTAAACATTTGGTATTCCGTCGGGATTTATGAATATTTCGGTAAATTGGTCTTACTTCGAGGGTAAATTGGACATAGTTCGTCCTGGATTTGGATTTGTGGACAATTATTTGAGTAAAATGTAAAGATTTAATAAATTGGGGAAGTTTTTTTACTGGATTTGGTCCATATTTGAGCAAAACATGGATAAATTTAGTCAAGTGAGGACGTTTTTTACCTATATAATGGTGCTAAAGTCAGCCTCAACATCATGCTTGATTTCTATTGCAAATCGGTCTTTACAGTGGTTGAGTGGATTTGTAGAAAGAAATTTCACAAGGTTTCTTCTATCTGTAGGCTTTTTACAGGTTAGTTTCTTGAATCTTCTTTAAATTATTTCTTTTCTGGTTTATAGTAGAAGGTTGAAGCTAAATCAATACAAAATTTTTCTAGCCTCAGACCATCACACAATTCACACTCATCCCATATTTGACAAGAATTCACCCACTGTACTTTGCCGTGATTGATTATATGTGTTGTATCTTGCATTTTCTGAGTTGACGAATAGTTTACAATGTTGCATGTGTCCCAATATAGGGAAACAAACAAATAAATATGTTGGCTATAAAATTTACCCTTTTCTGATCCTGATCTGAACGAAGATGAGTCTGATATTCTGTAGGCATTCACAATTTCACCCACTGTACTTCTCTATCATGAATTAGTTTATCGATGTGAATCGTGATCTACTTAGTTGTGCTAGTCCTTGAGTAGATATAGGGTTGTTAACTCAAGAGTCAACAGTGAATGCACTTGTGAAACTTGTGCTTAAATCTCCAAAAGAAGACAAACTTACCTTAAAATTATAGGGATTGATTTGTATCCTAGCCAATAATGTTAACAAACTATATCAGAGATGATTTTAATGGAGGGGTCGTAGTAAAGAGTTATGCACTTAGGGTTCTTTAGTAATCCAGATGAGGTTTCAACTTTCCAGCGCACATCTAGTCCTCAGAGGTTTGAAAACCATAAATCATGTGGATCTCTAGACCATCTGTCATATGTGTTTCAATCATTTAGACTTTCCTCATTAATATTCAAAGGAACAGATTCAGGAACCATTGTATTTGACTATTTAGGAAGCTAGTGAAGGTGATCTTAAGAGGGTAATTTTTATCACACTAATGTTGCTTGTAGATATACCTACATGATACTGTGACTGTCAAGTAATTTTTTTTATTCTTTTGAAATTTGGTGTATAATTTCATGCCAATCCCTAAGAAATCAAAGACTTGGATCTGGTTATCTCATGGTTTAAGTTTTTGGAAAATGTATAAGACTCAACTTATCTAAGTATCCAACAATTAGAAATCCCAATTCCATCATTCCAAATTATCCAATATTAACAAGCTGGACACAAAATGGTCTTCCCATCAGTCCAGCTTGCAAATATACCTACAGGATACTGTCAAGTAATTTTTTTATTGTTTTGAAATTTGGTGTATAATTTCATGCCAATCCCTGAGAAATCAGAGACAAAGAAGGTACCAGAGGACTTGATATAAGGTTATGTCATTGAAGACTAAGGGAAAAATGGATTTTGCGTGAGATCCATCAGTTGGATTGACACTTAAATCCATGATTTTGTTTTATAGATGCTTGATAATAAATTTCTTTGCTTTCACAATAACCTTTTCTACCTTCCACAACTATGCAAATATTTCCAATGATAATCTAATCCATTTCTCTATTTTGATGGAATGTACCAACTCCTTGCAAATCATGTGCCTAGCCTATTTATAGAAGTATACTCTATCCAATTCTTCAAATTGAATGAAATCTATTGGTATTCATCATCTTTCCAGTCACTAAGGCTATAGGGATAGGGAACTATAGGTTTTATCACATACCATGTCAAAGTGTCATTTTGGTGATCTGCTACTATGGCCAGCCTCTTCCTTGATGCACCTATTTGCTTCCTCTTATCATTCACTATTTTAACATTCCTTTCTATTATGATTCTATAGTTGGATTGAAAGTTTTTCTTTACTTAGACTAGGCTTGCTGAAGGTGATAGTGAGTGTGAATCTTGCAACAATCGAGGTATTATGTATTCCATATAAGAGTAGTTAGTAAATTTAACTGTTGACTCCTTATTCACGACTTGAGGATATTGTATCAATTCAGCCAACTCACTTGGAATCTCTTCATATTGATCTCCTCCCAATTCTTGGTCAACTCTGTCTCCTTTTTTTCTAACCCTTTTATCTTTATGACCCTTTTCATAATCAATTTACATACTTTTATGGAGCTCTTCAACTCCTCTTTTCTGTACCAATTGATTCTTCGAAACCCTTTGTTCTTCCATGCTCTTTTTAATTATAGTACCTCATCCCAAATTTCTAAGTTAGCAATCCTCTCCCATTCTATCCTTGGAACATATTCATGAGAGGAATTCTTGTTTTATATTCTTTGTTTGAAGATAATATCATGAGGATCACAAGGCCTAGATTCTGATTTCCTTGAATTTAATCGATGTAAGAAAAATTCCAGGTATTGTATAGGTTTCAACCTTTAATTTGGAAGGGTCATATATCTTTTGGAAGCATGAAATTTATTTGATGTTTTAAATGACAAAAATGCATGTTATCTACTACAAATATTTTCCTTACATATTCCATTCCGAAAATTCAAGGTGTGACGAAAGCTAGGAGATGGTAAGGATCTTCCTCAAAACCATAGAATATGATCACTATGTACTCTTTATATATAAATTGGTTACATTTCCTTGTATCAAGGGTAAATTATAACCACTTCTTATTCTCATGAAACATTCTAGGTGGAAAAGAGTCATGGATAATGTTTTATGTAATCTTCATTACCATGTTGGTAAACTCAGTATAATTGGCGTTGTTAGGTATTCTTAGAATTTGATTACTCCAATTAGGTATTGAAATTGGGATTCCATTTTCATTTGTCATTTTCAAGTTCAAACGCTTGTAGTGCTCAAAGTTACGATATAAAAACATGAGAAAAATATGGGAGGGATATCTAAACATCCTGGTGAATGTAAACTCTTCTATTTGTTCATGGATTATTTGGATTAAGAAATTATAGAGATCAGGAATCTAGTGAAGGTGATCTTAACAGGGTACTTTTATCACACTAATGTTGCTTTCAGATATACCTACAGGACACTGTGACTGTCAAGTAATGTTTTTTATTGTTTTTAAATTTGGTGTATAATTTCATGCCAATCCCTAAGAAATCAGAGACTTGGATCTGGTTATCTCATGGTTTAAGTTTCTGGAAAATGTATAAGACTCAACTTCTCTAAGTATCCAACAATTAGAAATCCCAAGTCCATCATTCCAAATTATCCACGATTAACAAGCTGGACACAAAATGATCTTCCCATCAGTCCAGACTCCAACTTACAGATATACCTACAAGATACTGTCAAGTAATTTTTTTTATTGTTTTGAAATTTGGTGTATAATTTCATGACAATCCTTGAGAAATCAAAGATAGAGAAGGTGCCAGAGGACTTGATATGAGGTTATATCATTGAAGACTAAGGGAAAAATGGATTTTACATGAGATTCATCTGTTGGATTGACACTTAAATCCATGATTTTATTTTATAGATGCTTGATAATAAATTTCTTTGCTTTCACAATAACCTTTTCTACCTTCCACAACTATGCAAATATTTCCAACGATAATCTAATCCATTTCTCTATTTTGATAGAATGTACCAACTCCTTGCAAATCATGTCCCTGGCCTATTTATAGAAGTATACTCTATCCAATTCTTCAAATTGAATGAAATATATTTGTATTCATCATATTTCCAGACACTAAGGCTACAGGGATAGGGAACTATAGGTTTTATCACATACCATGTCAAAGTGTCATTTTGGTGACCTGCTACTATGGCCAGTATCTTCCCTGATGCACCTATTTGCTTCCTCTTATCATTCACTATTTTAACATTCCTTTCTATTATTCTTCTATAGTTAGATTGAAAGTTTGTCTTTACTTGGATTAGGATTGCTGAAGGTGATAGTGAGTGTGAATCTTGCAACATTCGAGGTATTGTGTATTCCATAGAAGAGTACTGAGTAAATTTAACTATTGACTCCTTATTCATGACTTGAGGATATTGTATAAATTCAGCCAACTCACTTGGAATCTCTTCATCTTGATCTCCTCCCATTTCTTGTTCAACACCATCTCCTTTTTTTCTAACCCTTTTATATTTATGACCCTTTTCATAATCAATTTACATACCTTTATGGAGCTCTTCAGCTCTTCTTTTCTATACCAATTGATTCTTTGAAACCTCATCCCAAATTTCTAAGTTAGCAATCCTCTCCCACTCTGGCCTTGGAGCATATTCATGAGAGGAATTCATGTTTTATATTCTTTGTTTGAAGATAATATCATGAGGATCATAAGGCCTAGATTCTACTTTCCTTGAATTTAACCGATGTAAGAAAACTTCCAGGTATTGTATAGATTTCAACCTTTAATTTGGAAGGGTCATATATCTTTTAGAAGCATGAAAGTTCTTTGATGTCTGAAATGCATGTTCTCTACTACAAATCTTTGCCTTACATATTCCATTGCAAAAATTCAAGGTGTGATGAAAGCAAGGAGATGGTAAGGATCTTCCTCAAAACCATAGACTCTGATCACTATGTACTCTTCATATATAATCTGGTTACATATCCTTGTATCAAGGGTAAATTATAACCACTTCTTATTCTCAGGAAACATTCTAGGTGGAAAAGAGTCATGGATAATTTTCTATGTAATATTCATTACCATGTTGGTAAAATCAATATAATTGGTGTTGTTAGGTATTCTTAGAATTTGATTACTCCAATTATGTATTGGAACTGGGATTCCATTTTCATATGTCATTTTCAACTTCAAACACTTGTAGTGCTCAAAGTTCCAATATAAAAACATGTGAAAAATGTAGGAGGGATATCTAAACATCATGGTGAATGTAAACTCTTCTATTTGTTCATGGATTATTTGGATTAAGACATTATAGGGATAAGGAAGCTAGTGAAGGTGATCTTAAGAGGGTAATTTTATCACACTAATGTTGCTTGCAGATATACCTACAAGATACTGTGACTGTCAAGTAATTTTTTTTATTGTTTTGAAATTTGGTGTATAATTTCATGCCAATCCATAAGAAATTAGAGACTTGGATCTGGTTATCTCATGGTTTAAGTTTCTGGAAAATGTATAAGACTCAACTTCTCTAAGTATCCAACAATTAGAAATCCCAAGTCCATCATTCCAAATTATCCAAGATTAACAATCTGGACACAAAATGGTCTTCCCATCAGTCCAGACTCCAGCTTGCAGATATACCTACAGGATACTGTCAAGTAATTTTTCTTATTGTTTTGAAATTTGGTGTATAATTTCATGCCAATCCCTGAGAAATCAGAGACAAAGAAGGTACCAGAGGACTTGATATAAGGTTATGTCATTGAAGACTAAGGGAAAAACAAATCTGACTTGGATCTGGTTATCTCATGGTTTAAGTTTCTGGAAAATGTATAATAGTCAACTTATCTAAGTATCCAACAATTAGAAATCCCAAGTCCATCATTCCAAATTATCCAATATTCACAAGAAGGACCCAAAATGGTCTACCCATCAGTCCATTTCTTCTTTCTCTACCCATGGAAGTAAGTATCATGGTTATACTTTGCCTCACTTCATGGGACCTATCTAATTAAAAGAGGCCTATAACAAGGGTTTTATCCATATCATTACAATAATGAAAGGGTTTGAGTGTGTGGTTTCAACATGTATTATTATAGTATTTGTGTTTTTTCTATGATCCACTCACCCAATACTTCAACCAATATCATACAGCCACACGGACATGAAGCATACATTCTATAGATTACAACAACATACCCTGTAGATTCCCAAATCAGGTGCACAACAGGTGGTTAACTTGTAAGATTATTTCAATGCATCCACATTCACAGTTTTGTGAAAGTAAAATCAAAATCATAAGTGTTGTAGTTGATAGATTTAAATTCAAGGCACAAGATTAAAGGAAAAATTACAGAGTATGTCCACAAAATTTGTTGAGCTCTAGTTCACCATTTTATAGGTTGTGCACATTTCTAATCATAACATAATGTGAAGATGATTAGCAAGGCCAACAATAATAATGCATAATAAGTTTTCCAAATATAATCCATTACAAATACCATCTGGTCAAATTTCTATTACAGCTAGAAAGAAAAGTACATCAATGTATGTTCAATTTTCTATGCATAACCTTTCTACTCATTTGCCTTGAACACAATCCACACATTCCAGAGATCATAAATTGAAATTATTCCTCATACAGAACAATTTTTAGAATAAGAAAAAGGGAAATAAACTTATTTTCTTTTCTTTAATAAAAAATGTTCCAATGCAGTTGACTATGGGGAGTTTGATTTCCTCCCAACTTTAGGTTGTTCTGCTATAGAATTCCACCTCCGTACTAGGCTATGAGGCTGCCCATGAGGAAAAAGTGTCAAATTTTCAAGCTACTAAAGCCCCCAAAACATCAGCTAAGAGGTTATCATTGGATGTTATTCTATCTTTCAACTATCACAATTCTTGGCACTCTTTATCTTGCTTTATACAACATGAGAAGCCATCCTTTCTTTGTTATTCAGTCTAAATTTTTTCTATATTTAGTTGACTAGGAAAATTTATTTCCATTATCCTCCTCTTTTTTTGTTGTCCTTGCTCTTCAATTTTGCTGCAAGTGCCACCTCGGACTCCCTATTCCCACTGCTACTCCCAGAATGTTGTCATTATGGCTTGCACGTTGTTGCATATACTCTTGGGATGTTTCTAAGTTCTCATGGCTTAAAAAAAGTAGTGTCCTCACCGAATTGGACTTGGAACTTTTATGTTGTTGTTGTTAAAAAATAATCATGTTGTATTTTTTTTTAATTCCATGGTATATGTGTCTCATGGACTAATACAAATCATAATAATCAAAACTTATTTACACCATATACAAAATCATAATCAAAGTTTCCAGAGGGTCGAAATTGGGGTATTACAATGTTTGAAAAGGAAAGCAAGGGACTTATTATAAAGGAAAATGAACCTTGTAGGCCTCAAATACTTTGAACAAGACCACTGTGCATGAAACATGCCCTCTGCATGGGGTCTTTGACCCTGAAGTTTTAGGCATCATTAGGAAATTTTGCACAAAAAGAATGGGCCTAATAGGACAATGTCTAGGAGAGGGAAATATGTTTAAATATTAAATCTTATCTTATTAAACCTAGATCTTGATGCTAAAAGTGATTGAGGTTTTGAAAATTTACGAATATATGGAATAAAAGCACATGTGCATTGTTTGAATGTGTGCATTAGTAACACATGCACGCTCCTATAAATTTAAAAAAATGGTAGGATTGCTTCTTTTCGTAGATGTTTTGGTTGAGTTGATTGCTCTGATTTTATCGATTCTGATGGTTAAAACTAAGCTTTGCACTTTGATAAGTAGGGAAACTTGTGGAATTCTATTGGTGGCTGTTGGTGTGCTCTTCTTAATAGGACGGTAAGAAAGTGGTTATAATTTTGATTTAAATCAATTCCTTGAATATGCAATCACTATTAAGGTTTGGGAGAACATTGGGGAACATTTTGATAGCCTATTGTAGGGGGTATAATTTTATTTAAATTAGTCTTGAAATTAATCAATACCAAAAACTTTCTTCCTTTGAACTCTTCTATTTGTTGTCCACAAGCATCTTTTGAATGATAATGTGACTTGTAGAGAAGTTTTGGAATAGTTGATTGATTTCTCTCTTTGTTCTAATTTGTTTTATATGATTTTGGTTGCAAAGGTTAGTCCAACATGAACCTGCTTAGTATCCTACATCAGAGGAACTAAGTATTGGTAAGATCAAGTTTAAGGCCTTTGATCTTGGTGGTCATCAAATTGCCAGAAGAGTATGGAAAGACTATTATGCTAAGGTATGGGTTATGTTTCTATTGTATTTAGGATGAGCTTTTGTGTTCTTGAGCTCTATTTTTATGTATTTAGGATGAGCTTTTGTGTTCTTGAGCTCTATTTAGGATAATTTTCCCATAGTTTGGAGTGACTTGGAACCCTTCTACATATTTAGGGGCATTTAGAAATGACATGGACCCTCTCTTTGTAGACATGTTGAGGCTACTTTATACTGGAAGGAGGAAGACTAACGTTGTTTAGGGAATCCTTTTAATGATTAGATGTGAACCCTTCATCACATTGAAGGGTCATAAGATGGCATGGTGGCACATATTCCCACTAAATGATATAGATAACACCCTATGCAAAAGTGGGGGTAACAGGAGGAAACCCTAAGCAAAATTTCCTAGCATATCACCCTAGGGATTCCTATTGGTTGGTACTGGGTTTGCAACTAGGATCCAAGGTGCATAAGAATCAATTTTGCCTTGGCTGATCTCCTAGTTAATTGCATCAATAGATCATAGGATCTTGTTTACATGTTATTTGCATGAATTCCCTGACTTCATTTCATCATCCACCAATTCAGGTACTCCTTGCATCATGAATTGATGTTGACAATCAATAAATCCCGTGGTTAGTTTTTTTATGGAAAGTAACTAGAATCATTTTGCTGTTACAACAAGCAACACTTATGGCATAAATTAAAGTGTTGAAGTGATTGCATAGAGTATAAAATGGCATTTGGGTAAGAATTTGAACATGTCAAGAATTTTTCAACACACTTGTATAATTATTAGGAGATTGAGGATGTGATTAGATGGAGAACTACAGAAGGAGCTTTGTGGCCATGTCTATCATGTGTATCACTCATGTGAGGATGCTCTATGATTCAGAAATTTGCATAGTTTTTCATTTCATGATTGATAAGGTAGAGTAAGTAGTATTCAAATAGCCTATCTTCAAGGACCATCACACATTAATTGGAAGGAAATTAATATATGAGGAAAAAAATATGGTAAGGACTAGAAAGTGCTATATTTCACTTGTATAATTATTAGGAGATTGAGGGTGTGATTAGAGGGAGAACTACAGAAGGAGCTTTGTGGCCATGTCTAGCATGTGTATCACTCATGTGAGGATGCTCTACAATGCAGTAATTTGCATAGTTTTTCATTTGATTATTAATAAGAGAGGGAAACTAGTGGTTAGACACCCTATCTTCAAGGATCATCACACGTCAAATGGCTGGCAAAGTGATATATGAAAAAACAAATATGTTAAGGGATGGAATTAAGTGCTGTAGAAACAATGACAATTCGATTTGGCATGCCACATGATATTTGAAAATCCAATTCTGAGTGGATTGATGGATGAAGATATTTAATTAAATTCATTAATTAGTGGGTTTGATTTATATAGTGTGTACTGTGTGTTTTATTATGACAATCTGTTTTTGCTTTAATGATTGTCAAGTTATGCTGGTAGCTTGACACTTGTCTGAGTAAGATTTCGATGAATTTGTCCCTATGCAACAAATGGACCCTATTCGTTATCAAAGTACCATTGACTTCCAACTTGAACGTTGATGTCCAATTGATTTGAAGTAGAGGAATTGGCAGTAGATACATGCTTACAGAGCTAAATCAATTTAGTTGATGTGTAATTCTCTAAAATCTTGTTTTCTCTGGTGATTGTCAAGGTATGTAGGGCCCTGGAAATTACCTGGGTAAGAAGATTCTGGGTATTTCTAGCATCGAACTCTTACTGAAGATGGAAACAGAGGATTCTAAACTGTGGTTTGAGTCTAGTCTTTGTAGTATTTAAATTTTGTCCCAATCTATGTTTTTCTAGTTGAACATGGGTCATGACTAAGTTGTATGAGTAGATGTTGCAGTCCTTGTAGAATGCAAACAAGCCAAATTTAATTGGTGCTATACAGACTAGGCAGAATTCAATCACAGTGTACACAAATTAAAGGTTTGTCCAGAATGCAACATTGTAAACGTGAAGAGGATATATGGAACATAAAAAATGGAAGAAGTATAATTTGTTATCAAAGAATGATTAGAAGTGTGTTTTCTTCTTTTCTAAATCATTATTCCTGTGATGTTTTAAAAAATTGTTAGTTATTCACTTTTACACAAATTAATACAAATTTATAGATTACTTATTAAAACGTGTACTCATTTTTAATTTCATTTATCATCGTAGGGGGCCTCTTCTACCATAAAATTTAGAACTAGCCAGACTTAAAGTTTAGATGATTTTTACTGTTGTTTATGCTCAGAGACTAGAGTTGGGTTTTGATGGTACTTCTACTTTAAATCTCAACCTAGAATTTGCTACAGCCTTCTGGTCATTGCTTTTCAATGGCTGCAATATGACTTTTGGTCAGTATTTGTGCTCAAAATTTCCCATATTTGAGTACTACGACATTTTTGATGGTGGAATTAAACTCAGAACCCAAGATGAAGAGTGTTTACCTCATGAATGATTCCCAAAATTGCTACAGGTCTCTTTTCAATGTTTTCATGCCTAGAAAGCGCCTAGAATTAGGGATTTAAGACTACGTGTTGCTGTTATTCATGCCCATATCTTAAAGTAAATATGACAGGATCGATCTCTACATTGTATGACAGGCTCAAAAAATTAAATAAGAAATAGAGTGATTTTCTATATGAAGTCTTTGAGTTGAATAATAGTGAAAATAGAATCTATTAGCTTGTTTTAATCTGATGGAAGAGTAAGTCATTTGTGTAAATCTTTATCTTACATGGAATTTAATTTGAGTTTAGAAATCGAAATCCAGATAATCAATGGGAATCTATAAACATGAGAATTGTGTGCGTAGATGCTGAAGGGATTATACGCATAGAATCTATGTTAAGTATGGTGATTGATATTATGGTCGACATTGTTACACTAATTTATATACATTGTTAGCTTTGTATAACAAATAAAATATGAAGGATAAGTGTTCTATATAATGTGTTTTGATGAAGATAGAGCATCCGAGTTTCCTTTTCAAAAGGATAGGTTATGCTAAATACATAGATTCATTTAGTCGATCTTTTAAAAGCTAGGAATTTTGGCTAAATATACAAAGGATCATTTGCAAGTTGTACAACTTGGGCTTAGAATTCATTGATATATTATTCATTTCTTCATTGATGTGATGTCAATGCTTGTTATTTCAACTTGGTGAATAAGAAATTATAGAAATTGTGTTAAAAATGGGGCATTATATACCTATTCAGTACACACCATTGGAGACATTTGTCATCATATAAGGTAATGATCCTTTATGTTACATAGAACAAAGTCTACATATGTGTATGTCATGAATGTTGGGATTTTACAGCATGATGTATGTCATGTTTGTTTGAATTCTGTGGATTGTTTGCCAAAAGAATAATGTGGAGCATAATTTCAGATTCTATTAGTTTATTGGTTTGTCAAGATTCAGGTCCCCACATGTCCGCTGGACCATTAAGGGACAAGATAACAAGTGGATTCCCCACTTTCCCTAAATCTAGTCAGTGCAGTTGTGTTTCATTGACACCTTCTAGTTGTATTAGTGTTATACCTCCTTCGGGGAAAGAGTCAATTAAAATTCATTGAAAGAGTCAATGAAAGAGTCAATTAAAAGTCATTGAAAGAGTCAATGAAAGAGTCAATTAAAAGACATTGAAAGAGTCAATGTAAACACGAATTGTAAGTCGGGTCAATATAAATTGATAATGTGCCATTGTATTAATTTTATATCATTTTTCTCATGCAGGCTTCACTTCTGGTTTCTATATCGATTTG
>LPNX010923379.1:0-10174 GCA_001517045.1 Pseudotsuga menziesii
ATATACAATGTTATATTAACAATGTTAAATTGTATTCACAAATATGGAACATACCTAATACACATAAGCACCCAGCACAACTAAGCAGCTGATCCAACTAGGTGGAATAAGAAATCACCTTACCCACATAAAAACCTAACAAAATTTTAAAGGATGCACGAAGTTCTACATAAATAAAATTAGTGTTTGGCATGAATTTTTTCATCTAACAAATACATGGGATACACATCAAACCTAAAAAGATCAGAGTATTATAAGGTTGATTCAAAATAATGGTTATGACTATATACTGCACATTATGTATATCCTACACATTATTTTATCATTTTGTTAAGTTACATGGCATTTGATGAATGGCCTCGAGTAACAACTTTGAAAGAGATGAAAGTTATGTGTGATTTTATTATAGTTTAAATTGATTAGAGAATTACTATTCTAAGCATTCGTAGTGTGAAGATATATATATTTTGTAATAATGGCGTAATAGGTTGGCCACTTGTTTCTAAACATAAACATGTTCCATTACATAGTTACTGATGTAATGGCATTGTCTCCTCCTGCATTTCATTGTTCAAATGCTCACATCTCTTGGATGACCTAGATAAATTAATATGGGAAACAACCTTCTTTCAATTTTCTAGTCCCACGAATGATATGAGATCGTAATATCAATTCGCCTCCACATAGAGATTGACAACTCTGTTCTCCTTGATTAAAACAAAAACAAAGATTATTTCTTGCTTGACAATGATCGGAAATAATTCAAGTTCAACACCTCACAACAGGTAACATAATTCTTGATAGCTGCACATGGAATAATAGTTTACAACAATTATTTTCTCAAGAGGGAAATATCCACAATCACCTTCAAGCTGACCTCTATGTGCAAAAATTTCACATTCACTTATTGAGCAAAACCCTAGTTTCCAAAATCAACAAAAAAAAATTGATCCCTTGTCTATGGACCTAAAGTAGAGGGCCAATATAGCACTATCCCAATGTTATGAATCCAACGGAGTCGAATTTCTGTCCATCCAAGAAACGGTCATCATTCTATGGCATGTTGAATCCCACCTCCTACAGGCTTTCAGGGACACTTGTTGAATCCCTAACCGGGGCATAGAATGGAAACTATGCATCAAAAAGGACTTTCAGTGGGTATTGCAAGAATTTTAAGCATGTTCCATGTGGAAATGGTAGCCACATATTCACGGTCGAGCAATATGCGAAGTTGACCCCCATGTGCATAAATTTCACATTCACTTACTAAGCAAAACCCTAGTTTCCAAAATTGACCAAAAAAAATGATCCCTTGTCCATGGAACTTGATTAGATGGCCTCCCATAGCACTATCCTGATGTCCTGAATCCAACAGAGCCAACGGTTCTTCAATTAGATTAATGGTCATCAATCTATGGCACATTGAATCCCACCTCTAACAGGCTTTCAGGGACACATGTTGAATCCCTAACCAGGGCATAGAATGGAAACTGTGCATTAAAAAGGGCTTCTGGTGGGTTGCAAAAGTGTGTTTAGGAAGTTTCCATGTGGTAATTCTAGCCACATGTTCACGGTCGAGGAATTTGCAAATCTGACCCCTATGTGATGAAATTGGACATTCATTTACTAAGCAAAACCCTAGTTTCCAAAATTGACCAAAAACATGATCCCTTTTCCATGGACCTAAATTAGAGGGCCACCCTGGCACTATCCCAATGTCTTGAATCCAACGGAGTTGACATTTCATCAATTCGAGAAATGGTCATCATTCTATTGCACATTGAATCCCACCTCCTATAGGATTTCAAGGAGACCTGTTGAATCCCTAACTGGGGCATAGAATGGAAATCGTGCATCAAAAAGGGATTTTAGTGGTTTGTACAAGTGTTTTTAGGAATTTTCCATGTGGGAACGATAGCATCACATTCACGGTCGAGCAATATGCGAATTTTACCCCCATGTGCAAAAATTTCACATTCACTTACTGAGCAAAACCCTAGTTTTTAAAATTGACCAAAAAAAATGATCCCTTGTCCATAGACCCAAATTATAGGTCCATCCTAGCACTATCCCAATGTCCTGAATCCAATGGAGCTGATGGTTCATCAATCCAAGCAACGGTCATAACTCTATGGCACGTTGAATCTCACCTCATACAGAGTTTCAGGGACACCTATTTAATCCCTACCTGAGGAATAGAATGGAAATCGTGAATCAAAAAGGGATTTTGGTGGGCCCTGTAAGAATGTTTAGATAGGTTCCATGTGGGAATTCTAGCCACACATTCCCGATCGAGCAATATGCAAATTTTACCCCCATGTGCAAAAATTTCACATTTACTTATTGAGCAAAACCCTAGTTTCTAAAATTGACAAAAGAAAAAAATATCTTGCCCATGGAACCAGATTAGAGGGCCTCCCATATAACTATCCCAATTTTTTGAATCCAACAGAGCCAACAGTTCATTGATTCGAGAAATGACCATCATTCTATCGCACGTTGAATCCCACCTCCTACAGGCTTTCACAGACACCTGTTGAATCCCTACCCAAGGCATAGAATGGAAACCGTGCATCAAAAAGGGCTTCCAGTGGGTCGCACAAGCGTGCTTAGGCAAGTTCCATGTGGGAACTCTAGCCATACATTCATGGTTGAGGAATTTGCAAATATGACCCCTATGTGCAGAAATTGGACATTCCCTTACTAAGCAAAACCCTAGTTTCCAAAATTGACCCAAGAAACGATCCCTTGTCCATGGACCCATAGTAGAGGGCCACTCATAGCACTAAAATGATGTCCTAAATTCAATAGAGTTGATGGTTTTTTCGATCCGAGCAACATCCATCATTTTATGGCATGTTGAATCCAACCTCCTACAGGCTTTTGGGGACACCTGTTGAATCCCTACTCGAGGCATAGAATGGAAACCGTGCAATAGAATGGGATTTTTGGTAGGTCATGCAAGTGTGTTTAGGCATGTTTCATGTGGTAACACTAGCCACATGTTCACGGTCTAGCAATATGCGAATTTGACCCCCATGTGCAAAATTTTCACATTCACTTATTGAGCAAAACCCTCGTTTCTAAAGTTGACCAAAAAATGATCTCTTGTCCATGGAACCATATTAGAGGGTATCCTATAGCATTATCCCGATGTCCTGAATCCATTGGAGCTGACGGTTCACCGATCCGAGCAACAACCATCATACTATCACACATTGAATCTCACCTCCTATAGACTTTCAGGGATACATGTTGAATCCCTAACCGGGGAATAGAATGGAAACTGTGCATCAAAAAGGGTTTTTAGTGGGTTGTGCAAGCATTTTTAGGGCTTCCCATGGAGAAACAAATTATCAGAGTGAAGGAGATAATTATCAGATTTAAGGAGATGTCCTTATAAGATCAACTTCGAGATTCAAGGCAAATGCAATAGGCATATCCCATATAGAATGGTAGATAATGGTCTTGGGATATAAGGCATGAGTCATGTAAGTATCAATATAGTACAACAAATCCATTATGAAGCTCAGGTGCAATTTATCAAGTTGTAGAAGTCTATTGAATTTATCAATCTATCAAGTGCTCAATGTATCAAACTGTATATAATCAATGAGACCATGAAACCAAAATATCTGACTACCACATACCTAACTACCTACCTGTGGTCATTCGACTAGACCATCGAGATTGTTATATTTTTATCATTAAGCTAGCATTATATTAGGATCTTTTAACTGAGAGAATAACAAGCACAACAATCAAACACAAGAGAGAATGAACACGGTGTTTTTCATGAAGGAAACCATAAATGGAGAAAACCTCACAACTTCCTCAGAGATAAAATCAGCACCAAATAGAAAAGCCCAAAACAGTAAGATGATCTCTCGACAGCAGTAACCTCTTTCTTCCTAGCCCCAGTGTCTTCTTCTTCCTTAGCTATGCGCTACAACTGAGTGTGAGTGAGTGTGTGATAAATAGAGAGGCTATCTCTATATTTATACTAATTCTCGACTTGACTAAACCCTACTAGGGTCGACTTCTCTAGGAGAGTCCAATAACCCTAGTGCCTCGGAACTACGGGGACTTTAACCCTTGAACAATAGGAGGGTTACCCACAATGACTTGACATGACTTGTTTACATTATAGAAACTCATGATCGAAACATTGAGGAATGACATGACTCAAATACATTATAGAAACTTCCCAGAATAAACATTGGGCTACAAGACATAAGATATATAGGTAAATACATTCTGAAGTTACAAATACATCAACACTCCCTCTTAACTAGGAAGGTATTCTTTCGACACTGGTATTCTTCTCTATATCGACTGGATCATATCATCATCTTCATATTCAAGTTGTCTTCATCTTCAAGTCTTCTTCATATTCAAGTCACCTTCATCTTGAAGTCATCTTCTTCTTCAAGTCTTCTTTATCACGAGATCTGGATCATCACGACTACTGGATCATCACTATTGGATCATATTTATTGTATCATCATCACATCTGGATCATCACTTGATTTGGATCATCATCAAGTCTGGATCATCATCAGGTGCTATCTCTCGATACTTCTCATCACAGGAAGTTCTATAGAGCCAGCCCTTATTCATGCTATTTGTAAGCCTACCCTTCATGTAGGTATTTAGCACTTATATCTAACCTTAAGTCAAAATGGCCCACCAAACTCTTACATCTGACCTCATCTTGTTAGAAAGGAATGCCCATGACTCACATCTGACCATGTGTAAACACATCGCTCCAGAATGGCTCAGTACTTACATCTGACCTCATCTTGTTGGAAAGGCTCTACACTTACGTCCGACCCCATCTTGTCAGAAAGGCACAACACTCACATCTGACCATGTGTAAACACATCATGCCAAAATGGCTTAGCACTTACATTTGACCTCATCTTGTCAGAAAGTCTCTGCACTTATATTCGACCATGTGTAAACACATCGCATCAAAAGCGCTCTCAGTCCCAGATTGAGGATTCCTAGTAACTGACCAGGTGCCTCCGATCTCCCAGAGAATGACATCATCGCTTATATTTGATCAAGTGGGAACACATCCCTCAATCACATCAGAATGGCCATGCACTCACATCTAATCATGTAATACTACATCCTATAGTCATATCAGAACGACCCTTAGTCCCAGACTGAGTATTCCTGGTAACTGACCAAGTGCCTCCATTCCAAGAATGGCATTCAGCCCTTACATCTGATCATGTAGGAACCAATCCTACAGTCACATCAAAATGGATCAACACTCACATTTGACATGGAAGGAACCAAATCCTCTCACCATGACAGAATGCCTTAGCCCTTACATTTGACCATGGAAGGAACCTAATCCTCTCACCATGTCAGAATTTCTCTAGGTCTCATCATTTCCCTTTGGAGGGACCCTCGATCTAGAGAACACCAAGATTCTCCCTGAAGTACTCAGACTTCACTCTAGCCGATGGATTTTTCAACACATCAGCTATTTGTTCATCCGTCGCAACATACTGGAGCTTTACTGCTCCTCTCTACACCATATCCCTGATATAGTGATACTTGATCTCGATATGCTTCGACTTGTCATGGAACATTGGGTTCTTTGACAACTTCACACAACTCTGGTTTTCACAATATATACAAGTAGAATCTAATTGGAGATCAAATAAATCAGATAGTAGCTTTATCAACCATATTGCCTCGCAACTAGCTGAACAAGTTGTGACATATTTTGGTTCAGCTGTACTTAGTGCCACACAGGACTGCTTCCTGCTAAACCAAGAGATCATACATGTTCCCATACTGAAGCAGCTTCCTGAAGTGCTCCTCCTATCGATGGCACTACCTGCCCAATCTAAATCAACATAACCCTTTAGGTTAATCTTCTGATTTGCCTTGTACTTGAGCCCATAATCAACTATACCCTTCAAGTACCTCAGAATATGCTTTGCCTCAATCAAGTGAAAATGTATCGGATCTGTCAGGAACTAGATCAAGGTGTTCATAGCAAAGCAAATATATGGTCTCATGTTCGTCAGGTACATCAAGGATCCAATCATCTGACGATACATTGTAGCATCAACTGCTTCTGATGAAGCATCACTCAATAGCTTCAGGTTCGATGCCAAAGGTGTGGTTATGGCCTTGCAATCCATCATCCCGAATCTCTTTAGAATCTCTACTACATACTTCCCTTGTCTAAGGAAGATTCCATTCGCATTCTGCCACACCTCCATGCCTAAGAAAGAGTGCATCATACCCAAGTTTTTCATTTCAAACTTGGAAGCAAGTTTCCTCTTCGTATCAACAATCAAACCATCCACATATAGTAGGAGTATCACTGGATTGCCATGTTCAACCTTGTAGTAAAAGTTGGAATCTGCTTTACTCTTGGTAAAGCCCAAACTAGATAGGAAACCATCAATTCTTCCGTACCATGTCCTGGGTGCCTGTTTCAAACCGTACAAGGATTTCTTCAATTTACACACATGAGACTCCCTATCATGTGTCTCAAAATCAAGTGGTTGTTCCACATACACTTCCTCTTCTACTACACCATTCAAGAAAGCAGTCTTGAAATCCATATGGTGTATCTTCCATTTCATCACTGCAGTCAGAGCAAGTATTGATCTGATGGAAGTTAATCTGGCTACAGGTTCAAAGGTTTCTTCATAATCTATTCCTTCTTTCTATGAGAAACCACAAGCCACGAATCTTGCTTTATATTTCTCGATGATTCCATCTGCAACATGCTTGATCTTGTAGATCCATTTGGAAGTTACAATGGAATTCCCTTCTGGTCTTGGGACAACATCCCAAACATGATTATTCATGATATATTGATATTTTTCAATCATAGCCTCCTTCCATTCTTTCCTTTCTGTCACTTCTTCATAGTTGGAAGGTTCTTTTTCAATAATTTCACACAGCAAGGCTACATAACTGGAGCAAGACGTAGTTCTCTTTCTTCCTCTAGGTGTTTCTTTTGAATCTCCGTATCTTTTTGCAACTTGGATAATTTCACATACCCAAGCAGTTCTCCTCTTATGAGGATTCTTCTCCTAAGGTGGATCTACAGGTTCTTGAGGTTCTTCTAATTCTCGACCTTCTTCTTGAATTTCTTTGTTCATGGTTGTATCATGAATTATGGGTGCTCTTGTTTCTTCAGGTTCTTCAGCCAGTCTCTTTATAGATTTGATGTAGGATGAATCTTCGTCAAATGTTACATCTTTGCTAATGTCAATCTTCTTGAACCCTGAGAAGTATATTCTGTAAGCCTTCGAGCTTTCAAAGTATCCCACAAATATACCCTTCTTTCCTGAAGGATCTAACTTCGTCGTCTTTTCTTTCGAAATGTGTATGTACACGGGACAACCGAATATTCTGAGATGGATGACTTTTGGTTTCTTGCCGGAGAAGACTTCTTCAGGAGTCTTTTTCTTGAGTACTCTATGTGGAGTATGGTTCTGTACATACACCGTTGTTCTCATAGATTCTGCCCATAAATGCATGGGAAGATATTGGTCATGAATCATGGCCATTTCTACTTCCATGATTGTTCTATTATTTATTTCTGCAATCCCATTCTGTTGTGGATTATATGGAGTGGATAACTCCCTCTTAATCCCTGAGTCTTTGCATAGCTCTTTGAATTCATTTGATGTGAATTCTCCACCATTATCTAATCGAAAGGTATTGATCTTCTTTTCAGTGTGGTTCTCGATCAAGGTTTTGAATTCCTTGAACTTGCTGAATACTTCATCTTTGTTCTTCATAAAGTATATCCATTCCTTTCTATAAAAATCATCAATGAAAGAAACATAGTATACATACCCACTTAGTGAACTAAATGACATTGGACCGCATACATCGGAGTGGATGATTTCCAAGATTCCTTTTTCCTTGATCTCGCTACTTGGAAATGTCTTCTTTGTGTTCTTCCCTTTCACACATCATTTGCATACACCTTCATGTTTTGTCTGCATTTCTGGGAGTCCTTCAATAGCTTTGATTGCAAGTGGTAGTGCTTTGTAATGCACATGTGCAAGCCTTCTATGCCAAAGCTCATTTGGTTCTACCAAGTCATGAACCAAAGCTTGTTCTGGTTGGCCCTTCAATTTGTATAGTCCTCCCTCTTATTCCCCAATCACTACTACATCATTGAAATACTTTCCCTTTGGCCACATGAGGACTTGGCCATCTGCAAATGCAACCCTCATTCCTTTTGCATCTAATGCAAATATGGAGACGAATTTATTCCTTAGTCCAGGTACAAACAATACATATTTCATCTTGATAGACTTTCCAGAGTCTAGCTTGTATGAGGATTCACCACTACCTTTTATTGGATATTGGTAGTCATCTCCGAGTTTTACCTTGTGAGGTGATTCATGTTCAGATAGTTTCACAAAGGATTCATTGAATCCTATCATATGTTTGGAAGCACCACTGTCTATAAGCCAATCATTTCTGCCATGTGTGATAGTTCCCGTGAGAGCAGAGATTAGAACATATTCTTCATCACTTGAAGAATCATCACTGACTTGTCTGTTTCTCTTTGTGGAAGGTTCATCATCCTCTGCAGCATGATCATGATGTCTTCTCTTGTTTCCCTTCTTCTTGTGAGAGCTACTTTTGTTTCTAGGACAATCTCTAGCAAAGTGTCCTTTTTCATCACATGTATAGAAAATGAACTTAGACTTATCTCTAGGATTTCTAAAGTTATTCCTTTGATAGAGTACTTACTTCTGTGGTGGCTAGATTTGGTTTTCTTGGATTGTACCGTGAGATATTGATCTTCACTTCCCATCGTTTCTTCTCGATCTGCTATCCGAGCTTCTTCTTGAGTGGTATTCTTCCCATAGTCTACTAAACTTGACTAACTTCATTCTGGCACAAATCCCTTGAATGAAAGAGTCCCATGTCCTAGGGAGACCATTCAAGGTGGTCATTACAATCTCTGCATTCTCCACTTCTTCATCTACTGCTTCAAGTTGTTATTTGATCTAGGAGACCCTTGTAAAGTAAGACTAGATGGTCTCCACATTATGGATCTTCACATTCTTCAACTGGTTCCTTAAGGTCATCTCCAGTTTATGTTCTTTCCTTCAAACAATTTGGTTAGGGCATCAAACATAGCATTAGGTGTCTTTAAGGAGGATACCTGTGGTATGAGGTGATCCTTGATTGAATCAGCAATAATCCTCTTTTCCATAACCAACTTCTTCTTGTGTAAGGCCTTAGCCTCATCTCCCTCTGGAACTGGAATCTCCTCATTGATGTAGGAGTCCAACTCATTCTCTTCTAGGACAAGGGGAATCCTATACTTCCAGGATCAGAAGTTATCAACTCCCTCAAGCTTTTCATCAAGCTTGATATGATGAGAAATATTAACTGAGAACCTCAAATGGAAATACAAAATATTTATATCTTACTAGGTCAAGATGTCAGATTTGGATTTGGAGCTGAACTTTTGCAGTGTTGGTTCAAGAGCATATTAGGGTTTGTCTTTTCTGGAGTTCTCTCCAACCAAATGCTTTGATATTGATTTCTAACCTTGATTTTTAGGAGGAGATCAATCCAGGCCTGGGCTCACTGAAAAATTCCTCTTCTGTGAAAATCCCTAATTTCCAACAGCAGTGTTGGGTCCAAAACTGAAAACCCTCAGAATTGGATTCTGTTTCGATAGAAAGATGCACCCTGGGGAGGAGACTTAGTCTAACCTTATTTTGCTGAAAATTTGTGGAGAGAGATCCCAAAAATAGGAATCCCTAGTTCCTGCAGCTGTATAGTGTCTTCTTATCAGGTTAGCTCTGATACCATGTTAGATTTTTATCATTAAGCTAGCATTATATTAGGATCTTTTAACTGAGAGAATAACAAGCACAACAATCAAACACAAGAGACAATGAACACAATGTTTTTCCTCGGGGAAACCATAAATGGAGAAAACCCCACAACTTCCTCAGAGATAGAATCAACACCAAATAGAAAAGAAAAATAAATATCAACAATAAATATGTACAGATCAATAGGTTGTTACATATATGAAGTAGCAATATATGAAGGAAAAATACTATTCAGGAACTCGTTACTAACCTGAGAGGTGACCAATTGTGTTTTTTTCCTTTCATTCCCTCCACCGATATCATATGTGACATAT
>LPNX010923400.1:0-37354 GCA_001517045.1 Pseudotsuga menziesii
TCCCCTTGAGAGGTAATTTGTGTTTGTTCAAGGAATTGTTATTAGCATTGGAAGCACAAAATACCTCTTTAGGGCCTAAATCCTATGTTTCCTTCATTTGCCATGTTCAAGGACTCGTGAACAATACCTTGTGCTAAAAAAATCACAATGGTTTCCACATCACCATTTTGAGATGATATATCCCCTTGAGAGGTCATGTGTCTTAGCTCAAGGAACCATTCTTGGGACTATATTCCATTAATATGCATTTAGTGGATTAAGATAAGGAATTTTCTACCCTAAACCCCAACTTTTAATGCCCTAAGTCAGCTTGACATTGCTGTCGCTATAGCGACGGAGCTCCGTGGATACAACGACGTTGAAGGAGGAAGGCGTCGATATAGCGACGGAGAAGATTACCATCGTCGATACAGCGACGGCAAGTTCATTTTGCTTCCGATTTTACACCAAAATGTATGAAACGTGGAAAACCTCCGTGGAAAAATCCGCGCTTTTGTATTAGTGGCTGTGTCATACAGATCCTTTTCTTCTAGTTGAGCAGTTGTTTGAGCATATGATGGATCTATTAGCTTGCATGTAAATAACTCTTTAATTTCCAATTTCTCTCCTTCAGGTGTAATCCCCAATGTATCAGCTTCTTTTGCATTCTCGCAAAGAACATATTTTTGTTGTTCTTTGGATTTTGGTTCATCTGTTATTTCAGAAGAGGTTGATAAGCTCTCAACTGCTGTCAAGATGGCATTTATGTGGTGAGAATCATTCCCAGCTACTGTTAGGATTTGAGAGAGTTCTTTCATACTAATGAACACCTTTGAATCCATTTGGTTGATTGATAGGTCCTACTTCACAAAAGGATTAGTCTCTGGGGTTCTTACAACACCCAATTTTTTTATTATGTGTTTTTAAGAAACTATTTACTAATAAAACACAACGTACTAAAAATACCTACATCAAATTAACTTGCGGAAAGCAAACACACTTGTGTGGAAAAGGAACAACAAGTCTTCGGGGCGGCCCACTAAAGTGGATGCGTCAGGCGGTCACACTATGGAAATTCTGCAGTGAAGTCGTCTTTGCGTCTTATCGTTTCCCCTCCCCCTTGTTGTGTAATGTAAAGGAAACCTATCTACCCTTGTCTACCTAGACTCCAATCCATTTAGCACCTCCCCGGCAACGGCGCCAAAATGTTGGGTAAAATATATGCTATCTAATTCAACACTTAATTGTCAACCCGGGAAGGGAACTTATAAGATGCAAACACTATATGTGCAGAATTGAAGGCTTGAACTAACCTAAGCTAACTAAATATGCAAAAGGGAAAACATTCAACTATATGATTTTAAGCTACATGCATAACTTTCATAATTCAAATGCAAGAGTTTAATCTGTCTATAAAAACATAAAACCAACTAAGAACTTGAAAATTAACTATGAGTTCAAATCTAATCTAACGTTATGCTAATCCATTCTATGAAATGAAATTGCAACGACTAATTTAGGAAATCGGCCACTTGGTCCGAAAACAATATAATCTAATGAGAGTAAATTTAAATATTCAAAACAGGCAACAAATCAACTAAACTATTTCATGAATGTATGAACTATATGCTTATGTAGGGATGAGAATATACTTAACCATGTGATTAACTACGAAAGAAAATAATAAAATTAATTATGAAAGCAAATATGAAATTAATTACTATGAAACATGAAATTATACTATAAGTAAAAAGAGCGACTAATCTATCTATTCTATGAGAGAAACTACTCTATATTTTCAAAAGAGAAATCTAACCAACTATCCTACTCTAGTTATCGAATCCTATGCAATTGTATAAAGCATATTGAAACACTAATCTAAGAACCAAGTGTAAACAAATACTTTGCGAGGAATCATAAACTAATGTAAGCAACCTAGTTTAACAAATCCAATCTAATGAGCAACTAATCTATGAATTTGAAAGGTAAACTAAGCTACGAGAACTTTCAAAATGAAACTAATGCATCTAATACAAATGAACTTATTAAACTTGAATTGGAACTAGTTCCTAGTCTACTCTACCCATCGAAACACAATAGCTTGAAGAAATGAAACTAAAATCCAGATTTGTTACTTTCTTTGAAGACTCAAAATTATCATTCATGAAGCATTTTAAAACAAATCCCACACTACAAATTATATAAAAAATACAAATTAATTTACAACTTGAATTACCAACTAAAAACTATATCACAAACTATATTGCGAATTAAATATTATATATTTAATTACAATCGCAAAATACTCTAAACAATTAAACTTTATCAACTAAAGAAATGTCCAAATTACAAGCTAAATTCCACTTTACTACTTTAAACTAAATTCTATAGCATATAATCTAAATTATTATTAACTTATTTAATACATAAAGTTATTCTTACTTTATAATCATATTATATTATAAACAAATAATTTAGTATTATTAAAAACTACAAATTACAAACTAATTCTTAAAATAAATTTCTAATAAAAAATTCAAATTTTATTTCTTAACCAAATACTTCAAAGATCTTCCTCTTTAAATATAAAATTATATGCATGCACTTTAATATGTATGTGTTCTAAAAAAATATATGTATGTACCATAAAGCCAAATTTGAGTCAACATAAGGGTTATCTCATACATTAAATATATATCTTCATAGCATACTCTCATAAGGTTGCCGCATATAAAACCTGGAAGTTATCATTTGTTAATGAAACACCATATGAAATGAATTAATTTTTTTTTGTGTAATATCTAATTGTAACGACAAATGTAAAGCATAAATACAATGCAATAATAAGCGAGAACACAACATAGACATAAAGATAAATCAAAACAAAATTTTCACAAATCTAGAGTAGAAATATGAAATGCTGAAGAACAGACTGAAAAACAATCTGGACGAATAGTGTGAATGAAAGGCTGAAGATATAAACTAAACAAAAATGCAAATGGAAGGCTGAGAGATGAACTAAACATAAATGCAAATGGCCGACCGTATCAATTCTGAATGCATAAACCACATAAAAACACAGGAAAATTACAGTTTATCAACATCAAAACATCATCTACAGGAAAACTAAATACATATACATAAAAACAAAATTACTTATCTACAAAATCGAAAGGAAACTGCTGAATATGTACAAATAGAACCTCCTGTTGTTGAGGTTCCCTTCTCAGCAATCAGAGGCTATGCCTAAATCAATGAATCACTTCACAGAAGCCAAAAACATACATCATAGCTGAAAAAGAGTTTTATTCAATTTCAACAGAGTTTTTTTTTACAGAGTATATATGTCGGCGACTAGCTCCTCAGCTCTCGCGTGGATGCCGATATATATATATATATATTGTTTACAAGAGCTGAGCAAGTTGACCCTTTAGTGGTCGAATGCTCTCTAAATTTAGTCGACTATAATGACCATTTAATTATTCATGATCCAACGCACAGTCATCTCCCTCCTTAAGCGTGAATCTAGTTCTCTCTAGTGCGAACATGGCATCATGTGGAATACCTGCTCCTTCCTTCGCGCGCTGGTGGAGTTGTGTCAAGCAAGGGTAGTGTACACTGTGGGTCTTCTAGAACATAGGTCATTCCATTATTTAAGCGCACATAAAGGTGGTAGTGTTGGAGTGAAGTAGAGGAGGCCACGAGCAATCCTTCTAGACCGGGAACGTTCCATTCTTTGGAACGCGTGGACAGTAATAAGTTTGGCGATCCTTCTAGATTGGAAGCCTCTTCATTATTCAAACACATGGACAACAAACAATCTGCAAATTATTCCAATGTTTCAATGCCTGGAATCTTTTATCAACAACACCCAGTCTAATTAATGGGATGAGTGGTGAGCTGCATCATGATCTGGATAGTAAGTTGGACCTGTTATGCGCAGATCTAGTTGAATGCACTGTCTGTTTGTTTGGCTGTGGGCGAGCTGGATAGTCAGCTTAATTCATGGCTGAATGATATTGGTTGGGTGTTGGGTGTTGGGTTCTTTTGTTGAATGCTTGGTTTAATTATGGCTGGGCTTCATCACTATCCATTTTGTGACTGCGCGTTTACATTGTGCCCCTCTATTTTCACATGCGGAAGTTCATCCTTTACGGCCTGCACAAAACATAAAATCCATTAGTTGCAAAAACATAAAATTGTATATATATTAAACATAAAATCTTAAAGTGAATGGTTTTATAAAGAGATGATGTATGTGAATAATATATATATGAATCCACTTTAAAATGAATTAAAGGAGATTGGGCATGTGAGATATGGTCTTAAATACAATCCATGTCATATTCCACTTTAAGCTTTGGTTAATTTGTTATGAGTGGATTTGGGTATATTTGTTTTAATATTTAATTCCCATTTTTTTAATATTTTTTATTTTCTTTATTTAATATATATTTTTTATTCTCTTTCTTTTTTAATTTTAAACCAATGCTTCAAAGCTCATCATCACTCATAGTTTTTGCATGTGCAGGTATTCATGGGATCGGTGAGAAATAAAAGGCGAGCATAAAATAGACCAAGAACTTAATAAGGAACATGCCATTAAACCTACCGCGAAACTCAAAGTCGGGTGAAGGGCTGAATGAAAAGGTCAAATGAAGTACCGAAATGTTTATCATTTGCAAAATACCGTGTTTAATGCATAAAAAAATGACATATTAAGCTTCATTTACGTTTAGGTGTTTTAATTGATGAAATACATAAAAGATAGCCCTTTTAAGGATAGTTGTATCAAATTACAATAAATAGGTTGGGAAATTAATAAAAATAAAGCCATTATAAAAGACAATTTCGAGGCCCAATATCGATTCCATGGGCACACCACATGTGCGCCATTATTTTTGCATTGTCAATGCCTTTGCAATGTCCTTTACTACACTTGGGTATATCTGTCATGTGTGCAGGATTTGTACCAAAATAAAAATATTTTCAACCACCAACGACAATGATGCCAACATTTTATCACATGAATTATCTTGAAACTAGAATATAGGCATTATTCTCCCTTTGTCTATAGCATCTTTGTCTATTGTACCTTCACCAATACTTTCCCCAGTAACCACATGGCTTGACCATAATTTTTTGCAGTATAAGTATAAGAATCCATCCCATAGATTCATCAAAATTCCCATCGTGTTGTGCCATCAACATCATTAATATGAATCCCACATCTCCTCCATGGGTGTTTGCACCTTTGAAAACCCTGTCATTATTTGACATCCATGATGTCGATCCCCCCACAAGTCTGAGAAATTTGGATTTCTAGTGAAAACACCCACTCATAGTTCATCATTTCATAGTTGCGCATTTACTCCTCCACCTTTAGCATTTCATGCCTAGAAAATTCCTCAGCACATGTTACGAGCAAGGTCTATAATATCCCTCTCATACCCCCATGAGCACTCTTCCATATACAATATTATTTGTATCATCACCTCCGTGAAGACAACAATGAGGCCCCCTCACTCCGAAATCATCAATTCTATTCAGATATTCCCACATCACTAACCTGTATAGAACTGATTCATGGGGCACCCGTCTTTGCATCTGTACAATATACTTCACTTCATTTTGGAAAATGTTCCTCGACCCACTCAAAACCATGGGAACCTATCCCATTATCAAATTGACTCCCCAAGTCACTAAAAACCATGGGAGTCTTACCCATCATCAAATTGGTCTCCCAACATTCCCAAAACCATGGAGACCCCATCAATTATTCATTATGTATAAATGGTTCCCCAACCCACTTAAAACCATGGGAACCCCTCATTTCTTTTGGAAGAAACCCCCTAGTTGCCTTTGATCGATGTAGTTGAGTCTCCCTATTACTAGCATTGTCAGTTTTGCTGGTCACCATTCCATCAATATTGTGTCTCCAACAGAACCCTTCACCTATAGTTTGTCTCCCTCTGCTACACTTTGTACCTATACTTTGAAGAATGTTGTCATTGGGTAATCCCTAAGTTTATATCAATAGATGGGAATTTATGAGCCCCACTCTTATAATCTTGTCTTGTTTCAAGTCATCCAGCCTCATAGTTGGTTTCAAAATGATCTTGGTTCACCAAATAAGACCCTCATCTTATTATGATATTTATCTCTCATTGACATTCTCTCTCTTTTTCTAAGAGTTGCAGAGGTTATAATGGTACTTTGGGATCCCTTTCAATCCATATAAGAGGTTTCCTTGAATTAAGTAGTGAGAGTCATTAATACTCCCTAACTCAATGGTATCCTTAATGCTTGATGTCAACACATCTCTTGCATCAGGTAGAATTGTACATTTCGAAGGTAACAATGTTCACATTTGCAAATTGTGGTAGCATTATCTCTAGTACAATCAAGTCCTCCTCTAGCGAATTCACTAGAATTCTGAATCCCCACCTAGAGGGCCTCTTTTGATTTTTAGCAGTTTTGCGTCTTCAATAGGTCCCATGACATATGTTACGGGTTCATGTACTCACGCATGGTTTGAATCCACCTTCATCCATGTCCCAACCGTTTATGGGTAGAGACCCCTTGGTCTCTTCATTTTACATAGTCTTCTGGAAATCTTCACGAGCATAGGAATGGCCACCTTGTTTATATAAAAGCCACACTATTGGTTATTGCTCCACCAACAACCTTCCTCCTAAAGAAGTGACTATCCATCCACCTATGTTTCAAATGCTTTCAAGAACAACATAGAGAATCAAAATAAATGATGATGCATTATTGACTCTACGGTACCCTATGAATTTCATGCATCAGGGGGCATCTTTTATTGCTTAAATATCTCCCACATGTTACATTTTTGCAATTTACATCGTAAGGAGTCATCAACATATAGCATGCATCCCACCGAGGATATCCTCACAAGTTCCAAGAAGTAACATGAGTCCAAAAATGCCCCAAAGCAATCAAAATGAAATACTGAACGTCTAATGGTCTATTTATATGCACTATCATGTGTATTACCAGTTTAACCCTTGCACGACCAACATAGATTTCCCTTTGAGATCCAGGGGATTGACACAAATGACATGATCTCACCCACCAGTGGTACATTACATGATCATGAAAGCTCCATTACTGGGCCACAAATTCGAATTTGGCTCCTCACACACTTTGGTTCCTTAATTGACCTCCTTTATGTACATTAGAGCTAGATCATGGATCATTGGGTTCACATTGGGATCTCGCTATTTTTTGACCACCTCTTGGCCTATAAAAGGAAGCCATGGGAATTCTTATTGTAAAAAGAAATTAGAGCAAGGTTATGTTGTTGGAATTGTGCTTGAGCTCCCATATAGCTCTCCCCTTCCCTCTTGTCTATCATTCTCCAAGATCCCTTGCCACCTTTTTCCAAGGAGAAAGTGTGCTTCTCATTTGCTCTTCAAGCTGCTTAACATCTAGTGTGGATTAAATAGACCTCTCTAACTTCTCATTTGTTCTTCAAGCTGCTTAACATCTAGTGTGGATTAAATAGACCTCTCTAACTTCTCATATGTTCTTCAAGCTGCTTAACATCTAGTGTGGATTAAATAGACCTCCTTTAGAGAGGTTGTTTGCCTCCTTTTGGAGCTCACACCTATAAGGTGTTGTACATGCTTGACCATTGGGTAATACAAAAGGGGTTTGACACCTATTGGTTGTTGGAGTTTGCAATTCAACCCCTTTTCTATTAGTTTAATTTTGTTTTTTTTTTCTTTTGTTTCACTAACAACCACTTGCAAGATCACTTGTAGCACTCACCCACACAACAAGGGGCACCTAATACCGAGGCCTTGCTGCAGCCTAAAAGGCTTTGTCCTTCACCAAATGGGAATGCTTCACTCTTGTACAATATTTTGCACAACACTACTACTCTTTACACAACCATCTTGGACCATTTTATTATTTTTCAACATAATATTTGCATAGTATTTGAATTGGCAAGATAAGTCAATCATACGGTCCATATAGAAATATTTACATCATACATGCCTAGTCATTCACTAGTCGGACCTTGGCCTTGGGCTTCACACTAGGAATTCATACTAGCATATTTACATTATTTACATGATTTGATTTAATATATTCTAAATCAAAACCAAGGATATTACAACGTATGATTAGAAACTTGAGTTAAAATTATTTATGTCTAGTGGTGGATTAAGGCTTAGATTATATGCAACTAGTTGTGTTGTGGATTTAAATTTAAAATAAAAAGTTTATCCATCTCAATAAAATTGATAATTTATTAAATTAGCAAATTAAAAAAAAACCCTACCTAACTAGTCCTCACTAAAGATCAAAGAAAAAAACATAATGTCACATGAGCACGCCACACTACACACTCGATTAAGTGACTGCAAGTGATGTGACAAGGAATATGAAGAAAAAAAAGACTTTTTTGATTCGAATATATACACATTTCCTATATGTCCACCAAGATGACAAAGCATACACATTATATAGTTGAAGCTATTTAAACAACATTTTTTTACAAATTAAGTATTTTAATCTATTTTGGCCTGATATTTCTTTAGAAAGTATGTTTTTATTTTATTTTTGTGTAGAGTAAGCGTTGTTAGATGTAAGAATATACTTTGAATATACCAACTTTATCCACTCACCCTATTTCTTCTACAATCATATCTAATCATAGAAAACTACATAAACAGACAATAAGGTCACGAGAATGCAGCTCATTCTTGTCTGGAGATAAAAGACAAATGGAGAAAAATGATAAATTGATTGGATTGACATTGATTGGAATAATCAGTAAAGCATCAAAACTCTAACCATGACCATCAATTTTGTAGATAATTTTTCATAGTTCTAATTGTAGAAAGTCAACAATTTCGTGATGGATTATGGAATTATCATATTATGAATTTGTCAAATTTGTTGTTAAGTTTTTATAGTATTATATTTTGAATTTTAGAAAGTCAACCATTTTGGTCACGGAATATGGAATTATCATGTTATGAGCTCATGAGTTTGATAACAATTTACGGATTTAAAATAATCTTGGGGTGATTTAAGCATGAAGTTTAATTAGATATAAAATAATTTTAGGGTGATTTAAGGAAGACATCTAATCATATATAGATATCAATTTATTATGTTTTTTTTTATATTTTTAACAAAATTTTTATTATAAAATCTTTATTTTTTCATTGGTATTTTTGTTGTTTTCATTATATTAAATGATAAATCAGATTTTTTATATGACCTACATGTTTATTTGATACAATAAGATTTTTTTATATGACATTCAGGTTTATATGAATGACAAATATGTATCTATCAAATTGGTGAAATTTTCTTTTCATTTCATTAGACTGAATGGATATCTAGAGATAACGCAAGTGAGTATTTTGCATAGATGTTTTTTTTTCAGAGGAAAAAATACCAATCTTTGTTATTCATAAGAATCAAAAGACAACAGAGATGTTGTCATATGTTGTCATATATGATAACATTGATAATAAAAAAATCTAAATATATTAAACATAATATAATAATATAAAGTATTTCATTGTTTAATATTAATTTATATTATTATTAAAAAATTGATATACTTAGATATAAGTTGATTTCTAAAAGTCTTAGATTTATGGAATTGTTTTGGTGATTGATATTTATGAACATCAATAACTATCTTGCAACATAGCATTTAATGTTGTTGCTGCAAGCTGCTACAAGTTCTCAACTATCAGATTGATGAATTGTTTACATCCAATGATTCAGAAAGAGGTATCTGCTACAAGATAGTTATTGATAGCTTTAATTGACTATCATCAATTTCATCTTAAATAAATGGAATTTCCATTTCACTTTTGTTGATTGACATTAAAAAGGAGTTACCCAAAAGTCCACCAACTATTTGATCCTTATCAAGTGTACCAACTGCTAGATCAATTAAATATGCAGTTTTTGACAACTCTATAACCAGTTTTGAAGATTTTAAAGCAAAATGACAGGATTTTTGTTTACTGTATATGACAGGCAAATCACCTCATGACTATATAACAAAAAAAACATAAAAGTTATCCTGTCCAGCAGATTACTATCTTGTCAACTCAGAAGGAACAATTGGTTCTTACCACATATGAGTACATTCAGATTTTTAAAAGATCCACTTAAATTTGAAGTTTTTAACAACTCTATAACCAGTTTTGACTATTACTATTTTAAAACAAAATGATAATATTCTTTTTTTACTATATATGACATACAAATCACCTCATGAGTCATGACAAACAATTTGCCCACCAAATTCCTGCCCTGCATAACAAAAGCACACAAACGTTATCCTGTCGATCAGATTACTGTCTTGTCAACTCAGAAGGAACAGTGGAATCTTACCACCTGCGAGTACAGTCAGACTTTTAGAACGTGACTATCCAAAACCTCCAGGTTCAATGCATTTGCATCAGAGAAGATAACATGAATCACGTTATGGAAAAAATCAAACTTTGTTTCTTTCAGATGATTTCTCTGCATTTGAATGGCAAACAACCAGCCAGACAATTATATCACAATCAGTCAAACCGTCATAGCTCACACACTGTGGCGTTTCCTGAGTATTATTATCTTTTTAAAGCCAGAGCAGACATTTCCTCATATCCACTTCAATCAGCCACCTAATGCTTGTGGCCATTCCATACCATTGAGACTTGTGGAGGACCTGAATCTCTTTTCTTCACAGTGGGACCTGCCTTCTACTTTGTCAGACCCATGCGTTCACATGCAAACTGTGTATCCTCTGTCAATTGCAATAAAAAGTCCTGTAGGACTTTGCTGCATAGTATCCATCGTGTGATGATTTTTTATCTAATGGAATGAATTGAAGGTTTATATTTTATAGAGGTAGCTAATCCAAACTTTTTATTTAAAAATTCATGACATTTAACTAGTGAAATTTCTTATAGAAATCTTGACCTCTTAAATGTAAAGAAAGTAGATAGTATAGTATCAATGATGATTGTTACTCAAGCCATAAGTTTACATACAAGTTGCATTTTGATGTTATCAGCTTGATCATAAAGGATGCCAAGGTAAATGGGAAGATTAGGGGCATAAAAATCTACACTTGCCTTTTTTCTTTTTTTCTTTTTTTTTGTAGAAGATGTGGTTTTCTTTGGGATTGGTACCCTTGAGGATTGGATGGATTTTGAGGTAATCCTGGACATATTCTGCTCTGTCTCACGAATGTGTATAGTATTGATAAGTCTGGTTTTCTCTTTAACGAAATGGATGAGGGGGTCTTAAATAACATTCTTCATTATCTGCCCTATAAAGTGGATCGCATTCATATGGGATTTAAATATCTTGGCTACTTTATCAAGTCTCTGAGCTATGAGGTAAAGGACTAGAGATGGTTACTAAAGAATTTCAAAAAAATGATAAATCACTGGTCTTATAAACTTATATCATTGGGTGGGAGACTTGTCCTCATTCGTGCTATTTTTACCAGTTTACCTGTATACTGGTTTGCTCTGCCTCTGGTACCCAAGACCATCCTTAGCAGAATGAGATAACTGGTCTTCTCCTTCCTTTGGGGATCTACAGGGGACATGAACCATCTTCACTTGGTGGACTGGCAGACCATATCAAGGCCTCATGAGTTCGGGGGTTGGGGTATCAAGAATTTAGACTGGTTCAACACCTCATTAAGAGTCAGAAGTCTGTGGATGGCTCTCAAGGGTTCGAGTATTTGGCATCAAACTATTTGTACAAAGTACTTAAAAGATAGACCTATGGAAGATTGGCTTTGTTGTAAAAATTTCTCGGTTAGAGGCACCTCTATATTTTGGAATGGCTTCATTAAAACCCTCACTTGGCTTGGAAGGTGTCTGGGATGGAAAGTTGGGAATGGATTAGGTATAAAAATAGGAACTGATCCTGTGATCGGTTCAGACTCTTGCTTTTATTTCTCTCATGATCTAAAGGAGTACCTACTGGACTATGGCATTACCTCACTACATCATGCCCGTAACCCTGTCGAGGGAGCTCAGTCTTACTGGTTATCAACATATGATCTTGAACTGGGAGGAGAATGGAAGTCTGAATGGAACAACTACATATCTGTTCTTTATGGGGAATACCTCATACTTAGCTATCTAGTCCCGGATATAAAAAAGAAAATCCGGATCATTGGTTCAGCTCCTGTCCTTGTTTATCCATATGGTTTCTTTGATGGAGCAACAACAGTCAAGCTAGGAGGTGCAAGCATTTTCCTTGCTATCAGCAGTGTTCATACATTCAGCATCAAACTAGGATGTGGTCACTGTACAAACACGAGGGCAGAGCTTCTGGTTCTATGGGCCCTGTTCTATTTTGCTATGGGCATGGGTTTCCCTTCCCTGCACATTTTTGGTGGCTCATCAATGATCATTAATTGGGCAAGCAACAAGGCCTCTTTGTTTTTTCTTGAGCTGGGACACTGGTGCGAAAGCATCAGAAACATGATTGATAGTTTTCCCTTGTTGGATATCTAACATGTTTACAAAGAGTACAATATGAGAGCAGATGGTTTATCCAAAGATGCCCTCTCTTTGGCCCAAGGCCACTATTCCTTCATTGAAACATATGAGGAAATCCATTAGAGAGAATTTGAGGTAAAAAATGGGCCTCAAAAGGACCAAAATGTACTATAAAAATCAACCAATTACATTCTAGTAGATGACATCATCCTCCATGGTTGAGGTGGCATTGCATGAGTTAAGAATGCTTATTTGTCACATTTTCTATGGTGGATGAAAACTCATAGTTAACCAAGGTAGTGGTACAAGTACTTTTAAGTCATAAAGTGAAGTACTCACAATAAAAGTCATTTCACACTTTCTCATAAAATAATATTATTGTTATTTTCAAGTAAAGTACTCACAATTCACTTTCTCATAAAATAATATTATTGTCATTTTCAAGTAAAGTACTCATAATTCATAAAAATGTATTTTCACATTTTTTTTATAAAATAATATATTGTCATTTTCATGTTTTTTAATTTTAAATTATATATTCACTCGATTGTATTTAGTATCATAATTTCAAACTAATATATATATATTAAATGTTGTACTTTTAAAATAAATTAAATTCATGAAT
Source organism: Pseudotsuga menziesii (assembly GCA_001517045.1). Classification (NCBI taxonomy): domain Eukaryota; kingdom Viridiplantae; phylum Streptophyta; class Pinopsida; order Pinales; family Pinaceae; genus Pseudotsuga; species Pseudotsuga menziesii. The sequence continues at coordinate 13,123 of LPNX010923400.1, forward strand.
GATATTTATATGAAAAAAATATGTTAGTTATACATATAAATGAAATTCATTTTTGTTTAATTTTATTTACAAGTTCAATACAAATAAATGCTAAAGGACAATAATTTTTTGGGAAATTTTTTTTTTCAGAGGAAAAAATACCAGTCTTTGTTATTCATAGAATCAAAAGACTTATTATACATAATCCATCTTTCTTGGCAGAAAGGAACAATATGATGTCATTAGCATAAAAAACATACAATGATCAAGTCTACAGAAAAAACAGCAATCATCCAAGAAACAATAAAGTCTGATCATAGTAGACTTTTCTCATCATTCCCGATATATCAGGTCAGAAAATGCAGTGAAACAGAGGTGAACCCAAACAGACATTCCTTGAGCAAAACTAGATGGCTGAAAAAGTCTCGAACATGACAGACAGCAGAGCCAATCAGCTGTAAAAATCAAATGCTGAATAAACAAGTGGAGATCAGCAGCTAAAATAGCAGAAAATGGCCATGATCTATGACCGATCCATTTAGTGATTCACAGAAAGTTCCAGATCCCATATCCAAAAGTAAAGCCTATTTAGAGAGGCCATCAGCCATCATGTTATGCTCACGATATATATGATTGAAAATCACCGGAGGGGCAAGATAGAGCATATCATTTATTTCATCACACCAATGTTTCAGAGAAGGAATATCCAGGGCAGAAAGTCCGTTGAGCCAAGAAATTATAACCATTGAGTCACCATATATCAATTGTATGGGAATACCCATCATCGTACTCACTCTAAGAACAGCCCAGAGCGCCAATAATTCCGCTCTAGTATTCGTGCTACGTCCACATCCCATAGAGAAACTGAAATAATGATTATCATTAAGGTAAATCATAAAACCCGCACCTCCTATATTTTCAGCTGCAGCCCCATCAAAAAATCCACAAGGAAAGACCTTTTGGGGCTCGGGACCAATAATCTGGGTTTTGTGATATTTATGTGGAACTGGAAACAGATTTAAGAGACTCTCAATCTTGTAAATAAGAGGTTGAACTGAAGGTTTCCAATCTTTGAACAAAAAGACATTTATTCTGCAGATTCCAAATACACCAAAAAGCAAAAAAAGGAAAATATCCAAAATTAGCATTCCTCACAGCTGTTGATAACCAATGTGCCAGAAAAGATGGGACTGAGTTGAAACAAGGCAAAGTGAATCGAAACCGAGCTGCAAAGTAGGTGAAAATACTCTCTGTGAAAGGGCAGTACAAGAAAAGGTGATGTATATCCTCAACACTTCTCTCGCATAAAATGCAGTGACTTGGACCATGGAAACCACATGATTGGAGCTGCTCCCAGGTAAGAATCCTGCCATTCTCTAATAACCAGATAAAACATGTAATTTTGCTGGGGATATTCAAGGCCCATAGAGAATCATTGACAGATTTACGCCCTTCTATGCTACTATTCGTGGAGATACAATCGTAGCCAATGGCAGCAGTAAGCGGTCCAATATAATTGCTAAAAGACCACAGAAGAGTATCCCGAATATCTTTCAGTCGAATTCTGCTATATTCCAGCCCTCTAACATAGTTGTCCCAGTAGTATTTCCATTCCCCACAAAGGTCGAGATCCTCAGCTGAAAACCAATACCCAGAAGCAAAAGAAGTTTCATTTCTAGCCTGTGCAAGGGTACAAAGCCCATAATCTTCCAAATATGCCCTTAAATCACCTAGGAGAATAAAAGAGTTGCCAAGTCCAACAACAGGGTCCACACCCAATCGAATATCTGATCCATTTCCAACTTGCCAGAGAATCCCTTTACCCAGCCAAGGAAAGGATAGGAGGAAGCCTTTCCAAATAACCGAGACATTGCGAATCTTGAAACATTTCTCTCTAAGCCATGAATGCACAGGCATATTTTTCATATATTTGACAAACGGAAGAAGGTTCCAGATGCTAGAGTTGTTTAAGGCATTCCAAAAACTCTTCAATCTCAACGATAAACTGAAACTAGGGAGATGCTTTATTCCCCAGCCTCCTAGAGAGATGGGTTTTGCGAGAAGATGCCAATCCACTAGTTGGTATTTTTTTTGTTTGGGAGAAGAGCCCCAAAGAAAAGAGAAGATCATTCTTCTGAGTTTATCTAATATAGAGGCTGGAATCGGAATAAGAGCCATCCAATAGACAAGGATGCTTGAAAGAATAGATCTAATAAGGACTAGTCGACCTCCAATAGACAAGAGCCTATTAGTCCAATGAGATATTCGCTTTTCAAATTTAGATAAAATCCAATGCCAGTCCTTGACCATGTAACCCGTAGGCTTGAGAAAGAACCCAAGGTAATTGAAACCCTAATTAAGATGAGCAAATCTGAAAGGAAGGAGGCCTGTAATTCTTCCAAGAAGGACAGCATCTAGGTCATTATGGAGGAAACAAGATTTTTCCAAATTAATACACATGCCCAAGGCCTCACAAAAAGTGTCAAGTAAAACTTTGAAAGCTATCCATTCCTCATAGGAACCCATACCAAATAAAATAACATCATCTACGAATAGTAAATGTGTGAGGAAAAGATGAGACGAAATTTTGATCCCTTTGATTTTTCCATTTCTCTTGGCATCCTTAATTAGAAGGCTAAGTCCCTCAATTACAAGGTTGAACAATAGTGGGGATAAAGGACATCCCTGTCTGATTCCACGGGTAGCTGGAAAGAACGAAGAAGGAGAACCATTTACAAGGACTGCAAAGTTTGTAGAAGAAATGCACCCCATAATCCAGTTAACCCCTACAAGAGGAACCCCAATCTAAATAAGAATAAGGCGAATATAAGTCCAATTGACCCTATCAAAATCCTTTGACAAGTCGAGCTTGAGGATGAGGGCACATTTCTTTTTCGTTTTGACAGAGTGAAGGACTTCCTAGGTGATGGCAATCGGCTCAAGGATCTGACGGTTCTTCAGGAAACCGAATTGCTGAGGAGAAATGGAGGAGTCAAGGAAGGGTTTGAGTCTAAGGGCTGCAACTTTAGAGATCAATTTATAACAGAGATTGCAGAATGAATTAGGGCAAAATTCAGCAAAAGAAACTGGATGTTCAACTTTAGGGATTAAAGCTAAGAAGGTAGAGTTTAGAGAGGGAGCCACACTACCCGTGAATTTGGAAGTTTCCACCATATTGACAAGGAGAGGTCCCAATAAATAAAAAAAAGGTCAGATAGAATTCAACAGGCCAGCCATCAGGGCCTGGGGCCTTATCCCTTTTGAAAGTCTTTAAAGCATCCTCAACTTCCGAAAGAGTGACAGAACCAGAAAAAAGCCTTTTTCCCTTCCTCATTGAGATAGGAAGGAAAAAGACGAATAAATTTAAGCTGAGCAGAAAGATTAGTCAAATGATCATCAGTAAAAATATTCTTGAAATAAAATACCCCAAGAGATTTGATGCTTTGATCTTCCGAGATCCAGTTACCCACCTCATCTTTTAAACTCCAAATGGCATTATGATTTTTTCTAGCTGATGCCACCGCATGGAAGTATTTGGTATTGGCATCCCCATTCGTGGCCCAAGTAACTCTGCTTTGCAATGTTGCTGAATAAAGCTCATGATCTAAAAGCTTTTGCAGGTCAACTTTTAGTGACATCAATATGCTATGCTACACATCATCTAAGATAGTAGAATGGGAAGAAAGTAGAATAGAACTAATTTCCTCCTCCAGGAGACTAGATTTATCCTTCAATTTTTTATTCAACTTTTATCCAAGGCTTAACCTTTCCTTTTAGCAAGCAAAGTTTGCATGAAAGAGAATTCATAGCATTCATTGAAGCATCCGATCAGAAAAGCGGCCATTCAGTTCGAATCATATGGACAAAATCCTCATTTCCTAACCAAGATTGATTAAATTTGAAGGGATAAGCGCATGAGTTTTGATGATCCATCCATTTAAGCAGAACTGGGAAGTGATCCGAAATCCCGCATCTATGAGCCTAGACCCTATGTCTAGGAAGAGAAGTAATGAGCTGATCCGACAACAAATAACAGTCAAGTCTTTTGGAAATGCCATCTTCCCCCATCCTTCCATTCCTCCAAGTTGGACCAGCAAAAGAGGGAGCCACATCCACTAAATGATGATCAGAGAAGAGCTTGGAGAAAAAAGGACCCAGAGGATCAAGTTGAGCTCTGATACCCCAGATTTCTGATGCATTTAAAGTTAAGTTCAAGTTACAGGCTAGAATGAGGTTAGGCAACGAGAGAAGACCTCCAGAGGCCACAGTAGTCCAGAAAGAGTCACAGTTAAGATAAGGGCCATAACAATTAAGGATAGACAAAGAGAAGGTAGAGCCACGAATCAAAGCATTAAGCAAGATACCAGCATAAGTATGGAAAGCTATACATCTGAGTATCTTCGGATTCCAACCAAAAAGAATTCCCCCCGAGAGACCTTTAGAACTGAGGGCACAAAATTCTCAACCCGAACACAACTTAGAAAAGGCAAAGAGGGATGGATAAGAGCTGGTCATGGTCTCCTGTAGGAGCACTACATCAGGAGAGAGAGACTTAATTAGATGACGGAGGCTTTTCTGTTTGGATGAACCTCCCAACCCTCAGACATTCATGGAGAGGATATGCATCAGGAACGAAATGGAAGGGGGGTCAATGCTCTAAGGACCCTCTGAGATGAAGAGACAGGTTTCCGAGCCACATTCTTAATTCTAGTAGATAATGGAGTATAAGGGGCAGGAGAAACAATCGCGGCATTCAGAGGAGATTTTTTTTTTCCTCCTAATAGTGACATTTTCAAAACAGATAGACTCAAGGGGTAGAACAGAAGGAGACAAAGGAGTCTTGTCTGTGAAAATATCTAAATATTTTTGCAAAGTCGGGTCAGCGAAGGAAGGGGAGGTGACCGGGCTATGGGGCTTAGCAATCAAATATGAACGACCAGGAATAGCTAGAGGGGGAAAGTCTGAATCGTTGAAGAGAGGTTGAGGGAGGATACCTTCCTGATCCGATGAAAGTGGAGAAGAGGCAATAGGAAGGGAGGAAGCAGAACTAATCGCAGTAGGATGGAAAGCTTCCATAGCCTAAGAAGGAGGGCATGGAAAAACCTCTAGCGTAGGGGAGGGAGGAGGGAAATTCGGGGAGACCTGTGGTGAAATCAACGGGATAGAGTCAACAGAGCAAAAGGGAATGAAACCGGAGAGAGCCGGACGAGGGGAAGAGCAAGTCATGGGTTGGGGAACAGTAGTAGACTTAGGAGTACCTCTTTCTTCAAAGTTTTGAGGATTGGCTGAAGGAGTCAAAGAGAGAGGGGGGACTGATGAGTTGGGGGAGTCTCTAATCCCAAAGGCAGAATCCAGAGCCTCACAAGGGGCAGAATTAACCAAAGATAGTGGAGAGGCAGAAGAAATTTGATGTCCTCTATTAACAATGACATAATCCATCATGGCCAATGCTAAATCTGACGCGTCATCAAAAAAAGAACATGCATTTTTCAGATTCCCAATGGAAGAGACCGGAGGGACCGAGGGAAAACTTACCTTTGAAATCGAAAGATCTAGTAAAGGGGATCGTTGAGCTGATGAAGGAAGACGATGGCCTGGAGAGGCAGATTCTTTCCGAAAAGAAAGACAAGCCCTTCTCAAATGACCGGTTTCCCTGCATAAACTGCATCTGAATGGGATGCCTTGGTAGTTGAGCTTTTGATAAAATAATCGCTCCTTCCAGAGAATCTCGATATCAGCTGGTATCCCTTTTGTAATATCCAATTCTACTAGAACTCTGGCCAATATTTTATCATAAGAATTCATAAAGTCCTCTTCTAGGGCAACAAATTGGCCTAAGGTGTTCCCAATACCTTCCAGAAGCGAATGATTCCACAAGGGGAAGGGAAGTCCAGGCAGAAGAGTCCATAAGTGCCATTTTTTTATCCTTTCTCGAGCTGGATCGAAATGAGGATGCCATCAATCTAATACAAAGGAGCCTTTGCCTACTCTCCACAGTTGATCAAGGATTGAGGTAGCATGGGCGTCCTCTAGAAAAACAAAAACTATCCACCCCCGAACCAGAAGACTGATAGCGGGAACGTACGACAGGAAGGGATTCCAATGCTCAGTAGCCCATGCAAACCATTCTTTCTTATCCATGGAGGCATACTCCAATATTCCAATGAGTGCTCGTGAACACAATGCTTCCACTCTGTCTAGGTATATGTCTCTACCCACAACGAAGTGGAGTTTTCCTTCGAGAACCCTGTAAGCTTTGGCCTTTCTTCTACGTCGAAAGCGTGCAACACATCCACCTGCCACGTCGTCTGGAGACTCATCATGGGTCTCTGACATATTGAATGAGGGAGCCCAGAAGGAAGGCAACAACCAACAAGAATCCAAAAAAACCAATGATGGAATGTAAAATAACCTTCAAACAGTCAGCAGAACCCAAGGAGTCAAACCCTAGTTAGGGTAAATCAACAGAGTCCACTAGATTTAGATGACATCTAGGACATACCGCCAATCCCTGAGAGAGACATCCAATTCAAGGACAGACCGAGGCTTTCCAGTCAACGAAAGCCCGACAGTATCGAACAACAAGCTTCCCATGAAACCCCAGGCGTAAACCCTTGTTAATAAAAACCAAGGGTAACCCAAAACAAACCACAACCCAGAAAGAGACAGACTAGCCAAGGACAGACAAGCCTCGTAAACCAAGGAGGCGCAAAATTTTATAGTCCTCGGACAAAAACCAAAATGGCGACGTGACAGGAAAAATCACACCTCCACGACAAAGATGGTGAAGAAAAACCAAGAACTTAGCCAAAACCGACTGCTATATACAGTTCCCACTTATTTTAGGATGGTTGGTACTAGTCCTCAGCTCTGAGGATGGACTCCAGTCATCGATAGTAGCTACAGGGACAATACAAAACCAGAACAAAAGCCGAGAACCAAGGAAAAATACAGGAAGGAATGAGGATTGATAACCCCATAAGCAGTGATCCAGACAATCAAAACAATGACAGGGCTCACAAGGAAACAGATAAAAAAAAACAAACTGAGCACAAAAGAACAGCTCAAAGGATAACGATAGTAAAATCCCACGAAGGAGACCTCCAGGGAACGCCATTACCCTATAGAACTATTTTTCTCCTGCAAACCCTCGGCGAGGTCGCCATCCTTCAATCTTCTACGCCCAGCTAATAGGGAAATGGGGAATGTTGGTGTTCAAAATGTACCAATTTTTTTTTTTTTTTTTGGGGGAATTTACAATGAATCTTAGTCACATCATTGTAGAGTTATTTTATTAATTTTATTTATAGTTAATTTAGAAAAGTAACTCAAACATGGTTATTTATATTGTGCATAAAAAGTAGTGTAGGAGATGAGTTGTCATATATACCTACCACATAAAACCCCTAACTCATAATATTTTAATATATCTTATATTTTTGTAGTACATCTCTTAGGAGGCCCATTTTTGACCTCAAATTCTCTCTAATGATTATTCGGGGTGGTGATTTATAGCTCTTCTAGAGCTATGTGCCGGAGCACAAGATGCATTTTGAGTTTTTACTTCTTTTGTTTGGATTTAGCAATGCCTCGAGGGAATCTCTCGATAAGCTTTCTGGTCTCTCATTGAGCTCTGGGTAGGTTGTTGACGCCTCCATCAGAGATCTCTCTTGATCTTTATTTGTCCAATATCTGTTGTTTTTGGTACGTTTGGTTTGTGGTCTGTATTCATGTCAGATATTTTCTGTGGAGATATGTTTTTGAAAAATTCCCAGCTATGTCTGCACTGTAAAAATGCCCTTTGATTCTTAATGAATATCAAGAACTAGATTTTTTCTTCTGAAAAAAAGTGTTGCATTTTGGTGTATTTTGTTTTGGGGAGAGATTTGAATTTTCTTAAATGAAAAGTATAAGTTTACATACAAGTTGCATTTTGATGTATTTTGTTTTGGGAAGAGATTTGAATTTTCTTAAATGAAAAGTATAAGTTTACATACAAGTTGCATTTTGATTTATTCTGTTTGGGGAAGAGATTTGAATTTTGTTAAATGAAAAATATATTGGATAGTAACCAGCATAGATCCATCTAAAAGGGGATCTACCAAGCAGAGAGGGATCAAATATCTCAAGGTGTAAACCTTTATTTAGAGTGGAAGTGTTGAGGAAATGTGTAATCCAATGTTTATGGTTTTATATATGCAATTCTAAATCATTTAAATTTAATTTAAGCCGACATGTTATTTTTAATAATATTTTATTATTTTTATAAAGAACAAATGTCAACTCTAGGATGAGCACAGAAGGAGTTACACATCTCTCCCATACTAGGCTGTAGAATGCACATGGTGCAATAAGGCGAGTGCTTACATAAAGTTGCATGGACAATATATACATATTAAATATTGATGTTTTTTTATAATGGAATGTTTTTTTTAAATGAATAATTAAATTTTATTATTGTATATTTATATTTAAGTATAAATATAGTTATTAAGTTATTATTTATTATTTTTAAATAATCTAAAATTATTATTTATAAATAAGAAATATAAATTATTATTATGATGGTGATGGTTAGATTTGGTTTATTGGACCTTTAAAAATTACTTGATTTGTTGTAACAATTTATTCATATTCTTAAAAAGCTTAGAAATAAGAGTAACTTCAATATATAAACAAGAAATATAAATTAGTATTACCATTGTGATGGTTAGTTTTGGTTTATTGGAGCTTAAGAAATTACTTGATTTGTTGTAACAAATTATTCCTATGGTTAATAAGCTTAGAAATAAGCTTAGTATTATAATAATGTAATGTCCCTTTCCCGATGACCATTCATGATGTGACTCATTAACCTATCCAGTTCCCGTAGGGTATAGGCCGTCAAATAAGGAATTAATTAATTATTAATGTCAACTAGGCTAAGAGAATTTTATAAAGTGACATCAGTAATTAATTTAATTAAAGTGACTTTATAAAAGTCACTTAATTATAAAGTGACGGAAAAAATAAAAAGCTAAAACATAAAGCTCTCAAATTAGAATTAAAAGTTGGGAAAGAGGAAATTTCTCCATAAAGTCACTTTAATATATTTTAAATGGAGAAATAGTCTAAAGAAGTTGAAAAGTCATTAGAGGGGAAGAACAAAAATTATAAAAAGGGAAATGAGAGCCCATTCTCTCACTTTTGTCTATTCTGCATTTTGGAATTGAGAGCTCTTGAGCATCAAGCTTCTCTTGGACACAACCCTAGGAGGAGGAGAATGGTTTGAATAGTGACACAAATCTATCCTAGCCATTGTTGAGGAGGAATCATCTCAGATTTCTCATTCAAAATTCATTGTCGTTAGCTGGATTCACATATCATCTTCAAATCTTGGAGGTATTGGTTTGAGTTTTCCAATAACTTAGAGTCTTCATTAAAGGGGGTGCATCTGCTTGTATACATTTTCCGCTACAAGAGAAAAGACGCTTTGAAATTTCACTTCCATTCATTTTCAGTGGAGGCATATTGCTAACTTATTATTGTTTTGAAGGGAGTTTTCCCTTGTTGCTTCACTACTGTTTACCCTCAAGGAAGGCACACTAGCATTCCCAAACTGGACTGTCAGAGAGGGGCACAATCTACTACATGATTCATCTCCTTACTGATGAAGGGCATATCTAATGTGTTTATGGATAGTGTAAAGGGATAAAGGAGGTTCTTACAAGAATGATACTACTCCTAAAGGCCATACAATCATTGGGCAGTGTGAAGAGAGGCTGCCAACATCATCTCTAAGGAAGGACAAAAATACTTCTTAGTAATTTCATTACTGTTGCAAATGAAGGGGTAACTCTGGATCTTCTAACTTCAGTCCCCTTTCTCCATACATTCTAATCAAGGCCCTGACTATGTTGAAAATAATATATCAGTTCCTTATTGTCTGGTTTTTGGGGCGTGAACATATCCACATGAATAACCATGAAGAGGACTTTGTGGTATAAGCTGCTATAGGAATTTCGTGCACTATTTGAAGGAGTATCTTCAAAAAATTTCATAGATACAAGTCCTAGCACTCTTGGAGGGTCTCTTTAGCACTAAAGGTGTTTGGAGAGGTTGAGTTAGATATGTTCCTGCTATAGGAAAGACGAATAAATTTGTTGTTTCTATAAAGAAATATAAAAATCGACTCCATTTTCAGGGCTGACATAGTTTGAGGTTGAAGAAGTAATTGGTTGTGGACTTCAAAATCGATTTATAGGAGCTACCTTTTCATGAACAAGCCAGATTCTCCATATCCAGGCATGTAATCTCTTGTCATAATACTAATATTCATATCTTTAGAGTTTCCTTAAGACTACTATTTGATGTATTTTCCTTGGAAGTATTGTGTTATTATTTGTCATTATGTCTATGCATTGATATTCACCAAACAAGGCTTATTATACATATTTTTAACCTCTCATTAATGGAAAGCAACCTACAACAATATTCTAACAATATATGTGGTGAAATTTACAAACCAAACTACTCACAGACATCTACAACTGTATGAACACAAAGTGTTGATAAAAATAATTACAACAAATCCATAGTGGCATATCAGTGTATTAAGTGTGTTCCCTGAGGGTACTTGACTCATAGACAAAACTATAAAGTGTTTCATAGTGGGTCCAAAGATAATATATTTCCAAATCATTGCTAAAACCTTAATTTAGTTTTGGGAGCTAGTAAGGGACAAAATTTAGCCAATTTGACTTAGGACATTGCAAATAAAGATTGTGGAACTTAAATCTAATGTGGTTGTAGGAAGAGCACTCTAATAGAAAGTGACTTTCATCCTCAACACTTTTAGACTCACAAAGATGGGAAATCCTTCCTTCCCATGGTGTTTTAGGAATAGTCCACCTCCCTATTTCACTATAGATCTCATGAGAGTTCGTTCTTATTTTGGCTATGTTAGTTTTCTTCTTCGAGGTACTTAAAATAGAGAGATATTTTTGGTCCTCTAGATTAGGGTTAATGATCCCCTTGTAGTATTGCAAGTTCCTTTTGACTTCTAAATCCTCTTTACTCTACATTTTCCATTTAAACTCAATTGTAATAGTACTTTTGATGCTATTGATATCTTTCAAAGTTTCATTTTCAACTATCCCCGAATGGTTTAACAAGTTATTCTATATTTATGCCAACCTCTCTTCAGATGTAAGTGGTCTTGACAATATTTTAAAGCAATTTTAGGGATTCTATGGTATCCCATGCCATTTATCTTGTACCTTTACATCAACTACCTTTTCATAGTGATGCTGCCAATGGGGGGGAACACTTTCTTCTATAAGAAGAAAATGATAAGGCGTATAGATTTTAATTCATAGGTTATAAGTTATAAAACACTTTTAGAATTGCTCCATATTTATCCTAGATTCTCTAGAGATGTTGCAACCCCAAAATTCACAGTCATATAAAATAACATGAGTGATAAGAGTTTCAAAGATGAACTTCTTTTTGTCCCACATCTCAAGGTTTGCTAATTCACAATTGTTTTCAAGACAAAAATAAGCTTTTCATCATTCATTACTCTTTTGTTCAATGTTATAGTTCTAGTTGAGCTTGTGATGAATACCAATTCCAAGATATTTATAGGAGGAAACTTCCTCCAAGTTGTTATTGACAATTACAAAATGATCATAAGCGACATTTTTAGACTTGATGATCATTACTTTTTTTTGTTAATGTTAATAGTCATACCCATGTTAGAGCAGAAATATTTGAGACTTCTCAGTTGTTTATCAAGGTCAAAGGGGCAACTTTCCATAAGAACAATATCATCAACATAAAGAAGAAGGATGATAAAAATTTCAGCTAAGGCCATGTCGGTGCAACCCACTTCCTCTAAAACTCCTTCTAGATTATCAATGTAAATTCCAAGAAGGGATGAAGAGAGGGGGTTGTGTTTGTGTGTGTGTGTTGGTACCCAATATTCTCACATTTAAGAGCTCAATATATCACTTACAAAAATTGAACTTGGGAGGGGAAGGTAGGAATCATTCACCCCAACCACCCAAAACATATACAACAAACAACCAACCAACCAAACAATATATATATATATATATATATATATATATATATATATATATATTCCAAATGGAAAATATCAATCATCCAAGAAAAATGATCATGAACTATCCTCATGGGACTTACATTCAGAGTTACATTCAGATGCCTTTAGAAAGAGATTACATATCATCATGCCTTCTTATACTCTTCACAAGAATCATTTTTTGATTTACATATGCATGCCATCCAGAAATTCTTCAATCTTTGTTTTCCCTCGCACCAAGAGTAGTGCATTTTTTTTATAATAGATCCATTAGAGGAAATTTCAATTTAAAATGGGCCTTTCAAAAATAATACAAATTCCATGTCATCATGTATTAGCCAATTAAAATGCTTTAAAATTAAAAAAGGGAGCACCCCTTAAACAAATTTTTAGTATAAATTTGGGGATATGTATCATCAAAAAACTACTTTTTTTGTTCGTATTTTTGACATATCTCCTTGTGTTTTTACTCAAATTTCGATCGGGAGATCTCGTTGGTTGCAGAATTAAATTCCGCATCCAACGAGTACCCACTCGGCATACTTTTGATGGGCCCCGCTACCCCAAAAACAAGAAATACCTGAAAAAACATGATGATGAAATTTCGATCGGAAGATCTCGTTGGTTGCAGAATTAAATTCCGCATCCAACGAGTACCCACTCGGCATACTTTTGACGGGCCCCGCTACCCCAAAAACAAGAAATACCTGAAAAAACATGATGATGACATCATCATCATGTTTTTTCAGGTATTTCTTGTTTTTGGGGTAGCGGGGCCCGTCAAAAGTATGCCGAGTGGGTACTCGTTGGATGCGGAATTTAATTCTGCAACCAATGAGATCTCTCGATCAAAATTTGAGTAAAAACACAGGGAGATATGTCAAAAATACGAACAAAAAAGTCATTTTTTATTTTCTTCCTCCAAAATTAATAAATATTATTTTATTATTTTAACAATTATTTTATTAATTTTCCTTAGGATGCCCATTTTGAGTTGAGATTTCCTCTAATGAATTATTGTATTTAGTTCCCTATATACATGAGTTATAGAGAAAACATAGAATGTCTCAATGAACCTTCTAATGCACTAAGGAGCTACTAAAGGTGTGGTGCCTTGATCTGAAATTTTGTTTTGGGCCAGTAAATGACCGTCTTTGAGTCTCCAAATAGATGAAGACACTTTACCTTCCTGCTAATTGCCAATTTCAAAACTGAATGTAAATCAACAAGATCTCCTTTATTGTTTGAGCAGTGCCCCGACGCATATTTTATTAGAAGTTTGTGATTCTCAGCAAGATATAATACTCCTCCAGATCCTCCCAGAGGGGGATCTCCATGACCCGCACCATCAAAAAAATCCCATGGAGAAGCTTTGTCATTGGTAAGGGGATCCAATATTTGAGGCTTTTTTGTTTTTTCCTTAGCTTTGTGTTCCTTTGTCCATTGCACAATAAAGCCAATCATTACCTGTTCAAGGATAAGACAGTTTTGGAAAATGCTTTTGTTGTGAACCCACCAAATTCTGTAAATGAATGAGGAAGGAAAGACATTGTAGTGATGTACCGATCTATCCATCCACCACGCATGAATTTTCAGTTTGAGAGATGAACCTTCATGTGAACCCTGGGATTTTACTTCAGTGGAGACATCCTTCTAGACTGTGTAGAAACAGGTCTCAGACACTAAGAGGGTGGGGTGAATCAGTGTCTCTTAAAACTTTAAAATCTCTTGCCAAAGCACTATTATGAACCAATCATGAAATTTACCAATTGTACATATGTACAATTGGTAAATTTCATGATTGGTTCATAATAGTGCTTGGTNTTATCTAGACCCAGCTAGATTGAGAGACCCAGCTCTCTTACAAGACCTAGCTTGTATACATGACCCAACATGTAGAGAGGAATCCAATCCTCAATCAAGGTCCAACCTGATTACAAACATCAATATGTTCGAATGAACACAAGGTTCATGTCAAAAGTAGAATATCCACCAAAATATTATATTTATCCACCGAGATACATTTCTTCATATGATGTCTTCATACTTATACTTCATTTTTCACACCTCTTCATGAAACATTATGTATTTCCATGTATTCACACATTTTCATAAACTTTTAACTATCTCTTGTAATCATGTGTTTCTTTAATATACAAAAATTATTAATAAAAAGAAAACAACGTTAACTAGTTTTGGTTATAACTAGTTTTGGCTTTTAACTCCTATTTTCCCTTTTTGTTTTTAAAAACTTTGTTTAAACATTATAACACCAAAAACCCTTTTGTTTTACCAATTTTATGTTTATTCTTCTAAATACATTCCTGTAGCTTCTCTTTTATCATTTCTCTATTTATGAATAATATGCTTCTGTTTTTACTTCAAAAATAATAAACTCTATTTTAAATGAATGATAAACTGTTTATTATGTTTTTGTTTAATAATAAACAATTTATTTCTCGGATATTAACTAATCCAACATTCCCCAAACCATAGCGTAGAGCCTTCATAGTATATGCAGGAGTATATTAATTATTATTTTCATGATATTTTAATCATTTCGTATTTTTATTAAATTGACTTAGCTGAGCAATTTAAATAAAAACTTGTTTCAACATATACTTAATTTTGGCATATTCATATTTCTGTGTAAAACATAATTTTTCTTCAACTTGGGAATTCACTTTTTCACATGTGTAACTTCTAGATGGAGAACTGAACTTATGGCTAGTTAGACAAGTTGTCAAATACCATAACCATACCATTAGATGAATTTATTAACTCCACCACAGCCTCTGGCATGTATTTCAAAATTGCATTTTAATTTCCTGTGTCTGATTTTTCTCATTGTGCAGGCATAATTCGTCCTTAAGAAAAACATAGTTTTTCTCAATCTTCGGAAGATTTATTTTTCATATATGTGACTACAAGAGGAAATATAAGACCATGAATGGATAGATATATAACCAAATAACATCCCCATGTCTTCATATTAATTTATTCCTTCAGATACAAGAAATGGCGGGCATTTGAAAATGGTCTTTTCAAACTGCTAATTCAACACTTAGACAACAACATTTTTCTTCTATTTGGAAGGTTGATATTTTCCTTATCTGATCACCATAAGGAAAACCAAGAGCATGGATAGATAATAATTTCAACAATGAACAAGAACATATCACAATATAAATCTATTGACACACACACAACCTCTGGCAAATATTTGAAAGTGGTCTTTCAAACTGGTTTGACGACACTTCAACAAATTTCCTCAACCCCTAGGTCACCAAGGTGATTTTCTTTTTCCTTCAAATTTGGAAAGTGAGGTATCCAATAGGTATAGGACAACTATATGAATCCATGAAGACCTATTTCATCCTCTGAAACTACTTTCTCACTCCTTGGCGGGCATTTTACTGAGACAGTGCAAATATGGTTGGGAGGCACTTTTGGTAGGTTCATATGTTTCTCCTCAAGGACCCTTTGGACAATATAGGACCATGGACAGATGCTACAACAAACCCTCTAGTGGACCACACTCTCATAATATTTTTCACATCACCCTATGAGATAGGGCGTGCATTACCCTAAGGCCAATTTCTTGATTTGGCCTCCTCTGACTAAAATCTTGTTTTGGAAAATCATTATTTTTTTCATCAAAAATATTCTTTAAGAATTGAGACCATGGTGAGATAGCCTCTTCAACAAGCTCTATGATAATAGATTCAGATATTTTTTCTCAGACACCTATAAGGTACGGTGGGTAGTTTCCCAAAGTCATCTGAGCCAGTTTTTCAACACAGACATATTTTCCTAGTCTAGTCCTAATCTGCCTAAAACACTATTTTGGTAGGTCAATAACTTTTTCTCTAGACAGGATCAAGGAGAAATAAGGCCATGGTTAGATAGAAAATCCAATAAACTACAATATGACCATAGGGAGTGGAATTTTTCATTCTTCTACAAATTATGGCGGGTATTTCCATACGGTAGGTTTTACTAAATTTCCTATACTTAGTCATTTTCCTGTTTTTTACAAAATTGTCATATCTTTCCATAATGATGTCAATTTGTAATCCTAAATTCCTGATAGCACCAGGACACCATCAAGTGTATTTCAAGCCTCATCACACATGCCACATCATATATGCCATGTCATCACTTTCTTTGACATTCCTTTGTCTTTTATTGAGTTTGCCATGCCATCATGTCTTGGTTATTATTTTGACATTCCTTTGTTGACAATCCTTTGTCTTTTACTGAGTTTTCCCTGCCATCATGTCTTGATTAGTCCTTTTTCATCATTGAACTCCTCTTGACATAAATGACAACTACTGCTAACTTATATTGTCATATTTTCCAACAAACTGGCACTGCATAGTGACGGAAAAAAAAAGAAAAAGTGAGAGCATGTTTCCTCATCTAAATGGCATTAGACGCAACGAATTGGTCCTTGCCATCCTCTTTTCAAGTGGTTTTCCCAAGTTAATAATTTATTGCTGAGGGCAAGCCACAAGGTGATCCTAGATTTTAATGATCCTGTTGCCTTCCATACGAGATTCTAACACCACTCTTTGTCACCATTGAATGATTCTTTAGCCATCGTGGCATACCCAAGTTTTGCATTAAAATCCCTCATGGCTGCATTTTTTTTACCAGACCAATTTGTCCTCATCATCTTCCTCTAAGCATACGTAGCATGATTCAAGTAGGGTTGTGAATGACACCCATTCTACTGTTCAATCACCTTCCAGTCTTCATTCTCCAACGTTTTTCCATACTGTTTTCCCTTATTCAGGAGAAGTTTAGGCTTTAGCGTCATTCAAGTTTCTTATTTGGTTGTTTTTGAGATTTTCTAAACTTGTAATGGAGAGTTTGAATATGTTATGTGCTCCAATCCAAGAATCTTCCCTAATCCGTATTTTCTTCCCATTTCTAACTTCCCATGCCAACCAATCACCAACCAAAGGGAAGGAGAGCACGAATTCTTTCCAACCAATGGAACTGTTTTTATAATATTTTTCTAGATTCCTTATCCAATCTAGGATGGAGGAGTGTGGACAGTACTTTGACACCATAAATTTTCCCCATAAAGAAGTAGTATTTTTTATCAGCCTCCATAGAGACTTGGTTGCAAGAGATTGACATAACAAAAAGGGATTTGTTATACCCAACCCTCCCAAATCCTTTAAATTAGCCATTGTTTTCCAATTGAAAAGAGGGATTCCTTCATCTTTCTTACTTGTGGTCCACAAGATAAAGAAGGACTTATTCTAAATTTTGTCGAGGATCCCTTTGGGGATATATGCTATAGATTCCCAATAAACAGGAATTCTTTGAATGATCTCCATGAGAAGAAACAATATTCCCCCTCTGGACAGAAACCTATTTGTTCAAACCCCTATTCTTCCCCCCATCTTCCTATACAACCATTGCCAATATTTAAAAGAGTAAGAGCTGGGATTGAGGTTGAAGCCTAAATATTTAAACCCTTCTTCTAGAGGTTTTAGGATAAAGAATACTTCAACGTTAACCTTCTCTTAATTGCGTTCAAAATGGATTTATCTGAAAGAATTGGTTTTTCACATTTATGTGAATCCCTGTAGCCTTCGTATAAAATTCTAGGATATGATCTCTTTCTCTGTAGTTATCTAAAGAACCTTCCTCCATCATAAAATCAACATCTACGAACAAGATATGAGACAATTCTTCAATATCAGTTACTTTAAGACCCTTGTAGGAACCAGAGCGTTTAGCTTGATGAATTAGCATGCTTAGTGCATTTGCTACCAATAGGAAAAGAAAAGGGGAAAGAGGGAACCCTTGTCTAATTCCTCTGGAGGGCCTAGAGAAACAAGAGGGAGATCTATTTATAAGCACTGCAAAGGAGGATGATTGAATACATCCCATTATCCAATTGATTGTATCCACTACAACACTGATATGTACTAAAAGCAATTTAAAAAAAGTCCATCTTACCCTGTCATAATATTTAAACAAGTCTAATTTGAGGACAAAGGATTTAATTTTTTTCTTGTTAATGGAATGGATTTCCTCTTGATCCAAGGAGACCGCATCATGGATTTGATGATTGAAAAGGAACCCGAACAGTTCCTTTGAATTTTTTTTGCTCAGAATGGGTTTCAACCCTTGTGCTATAATTTTGGCAATGATTTTATACACCACATTACAAAACGAGATTGTCTTGAAGTCTTCAAAGGAGGAGGTCTTTTGTTTTTTGGGATTAGAGCTAGAAATGTTACATTTAGAGAACCTAAAACCTTTCTAGATCTCAAGATTCCCATACAACCATTAGCAGGTCATGCTTTAGTAACTCATAAAATCCTTGATAAAATTTAATTGAGAATCCATAAGGACTTGGGCTATTTCCTTTTTGGAATGAGTATACTATCTTTTCCAATTCTTCTTCTGAAACCTCCTCTGCTGGCTCCTTATTCATTTCATCATTTAATAGCTTAGGAAACAATTTTAGGACTCTTAAAATATCTTGGATAGGGATTCCCTTTTAGTCAGACAATAGGTTTTTAAAATAACTCTTTCCTTCCTCGACCTTTACCTTGAAGGAATTTACTAGATTCCCATTTGCATCCTTAATTTCTGAAATCGTGTTTACATTCCTTCTATGCGAGGCATAAATGTGAAAGAATTTGGTATTGTTGCCTCTCCACCACTGTTCTTCTTTTTCCAGTGGATATTCTCTCTTTAATTCACTCTCTTTTACAACCTTTAATTCTTCTTCTGTGAACGTTTCAAAACTTTTAAGATTGTATGTTTTCTTTAATTTGGCCTCCATGCCTTTTAGGTCCTCCTGCTGTCTTGCATTATAATCCTTTTCCCAGGTCTTTGATGCCTTTTTTGTTTTTATTAAATTATCAGAGAGTTGTTTCATAAAGGTCTCTAAGGAGTTATCTATTAGAAAGGTCTAGGTATCCTCAACTAGTTTCTTATAATCATCCTCTTTGAGCCAATAAGGGTTGAACTTAAATGGAGGACCGGGTTTGGAATCTTCTTTTTCCATAGACAAAATGATAGGGTGGTGATTTGACAGTCCTCCAGTCTCTACCCAGGATTTCACTGTGAGTGGGCCTGAGACCAAATATTCTGAGACCAAGAATCTATCATTGCGTTTGGATATAACGTTCTCCCAACTTTTGTTGTTTCTCAAGGTTGGTTCCAAATTTTAAGGATGAAAATCCACCAGTCCATTGGAGTCGAATAGGAATCTGACGAAATTGCTTAAACTGTCCATTCTTGCTAAGGATCCCCAAACTTCCCTTTATGATAAGGAGATATTCATGTATCGTCCGATAACCATACTATTAGGTTCTAAGAGACATGAAGAGAAGAAGGATTCCGAAAAGTTTTTTCTATTATGATATGGTCTATGTATATTGTAGAAAGAGAAATTTCTCCAAGAAACCTTATCTTCTAAGGTTTTTTTTAGAATTGTCTCATACCTTTCGACCTTAATTTCTATTAAAGTTGGACTCCATGTTGTTAACAAACCCCTAGTGACCTTCATAGTTTATGTGTGCAAATGACCAATCTTTCATCCGTGGTTCAATAACTCCTTGGTATTTTTCTCTGTCCATCATAGTTTTCTGTAATAGGATGACTGAGGATTTTAAATTCTTGACCATCATTTTGAGAGCTATTATCTTGGGGCAGATCCCTAAGACCCTTGAGTTGAAAGATAAACAAAGTATCAAGGGACCCTAGATTGGGCTATCCCTGCTCTAAGGGCCCTTCTTATCGTTGTCTGCTTCCCACCTTTGACCTCGATCTCTGCTTGATATTTGGATTTTGAAATTTCCTACATAGAATTACCTTTGACAACGGGTTTGAAGCCAATACTCCCTTTGATGCTACATATTCTCCTCCCATTGCTATTGTTTTTTATCTAGTGTATGTTTTATGCTTCACCCAAGAGGGGGGGTCCCTCTTCGCCTCCTATGGCAGGGCCACGTCACAAGGGTTTTTCTGAGGACTTACAAAATTTTTGTTTGTCTCTGCCTATTCTAGGGTAGGTGGTGAATGTAAAGAAACAACCAAGTTCTCTATATTCGATGTACTTACAAAAACTTCCTCCTCATGGGAAGTGAGGGATGGAACAACTGGAAACAACAGAGCTACAACATAAATATTTGGGAGAGTTTCTAAAGAAATAAAAGGCTTACAAGGATCGAAGTTCATTTGTGTTTCCATCTCCTTTGCATCATCTTCGGATGAAAGGCTGCCACCTTTTTCAATTTCACCATCTTTTATTCCAGTCTTCCATGCGTTCTGCTCTGGATTATTAACCCAATTTTTTGTGGCAAATGGAACTCTTCGTAGTGTTGGGGAAGTCTTTTATCAAATGTCCGACTTGTTGACACGAAAAATACATGAAAGGGATCTTTTAGTAGTCCAATCATTGTTTTACCGTACATTTCCAACAAAATATCTACATACAATCAGTCTCTTATATCCAACTTGATAAGGACTTTCACACATCTCTTATCCACCTTTTGGTCCCAGTTGTCTTCTAACGAAATGAATCTTCCAAGTTTCCCACCAATTGCCTCAAGGATAGTTTTCTGCCAGAACATCATTGGGAGTCTAGGTAGTAAGGACCATACTTGTTGCACATTCTACAGTTCTCAATCAACTTAAAAATCTACCTGCCACCTTTTAAGAATTAGTCCTGAAGGTCCCTATTTCCACGCCCTTTTCAGAAAATTATGTCTTTCTATTTCCGATGTAAATCTGAAAACTATCCAGCCTCTGGAGAGGATATGGAACTGTGGCAGCTCATTCATTATCGACTTCCAGTTGAGATAATTTTCCCACAAAATCGACCTACTAGTGCAAGAGCGAGGTATTCAAAGATTTCATTTAATCCAATTTCCCTTCCTATAGATAACGAGGTCACATCCTTTTTCACAAGAGCTCCTTTCTTTAGTGCATGACCTTTAATTATTGCAGGCTTGAGAGGGCTTAGGTCATTATTAAATTTCGTGGGATATTGTTGTTCATCAGACTTTGGCGAGGTATGCACAGGGAGTGTCTTGTCATCCCGTTCCTTGATAGAATTTTCACAATTTTTTTTCACGAAAGAATATGGGCACCCCTAGCGAGGAAATATCATAATCTACCTCGTTAATAAACATCATGGAGCTTTATATTGTCCCTTGTAAAGAATCGCAAAGCTAAAGAATATTTAAGAACTTGAGAAAAAAAATGTATCCTTGTTTACAATCTTCGCATTTGGATCAAACTATTCTTAAGAGGAAACTTTGTTGCGAATAAGATAATTCTTTTTGTTTAAATTTATTATATAAAATAATTTTAAATAATTTTAAAGAAATTAAAATTTTAATAAATATAAATATAAATTTATTATTAAATGTGTATTATGTCATGAAAAATAACTGATAATTGAGAGCTTTTGACCACTTGAGTAATATTTAAGTTTCATTACTATTTATTTATATTTAAGTAAATACAATGTACATATTATTTATTTTATAATTCTATAATAATCATTATGATTCCATTTTTTTAAAATGATTAGTAATGATTTTGTGATAAAGCTTAATTATTTGAATAAACACTCTATCCATTATAAAAAACAATTAATATTAAGTTAAATAAATATGGTAAAGATCAGTTAAATATATTAAATGAAAATAAATGAAAATAAGAATTTATAACTATGAAATAATAAGTTTCATAAATGAATAATAATAGTAATAACAAATAAAAATATTAATTTTAAAAAGTTTATATACAAATCTTCCAATATTATAAAAATATAGGTAAATTTATGTAACTTGGAATGACTAAGGTTTTTAAGATTTGGATTAATATACTTAAGTATATATCTTTACATTTTATTATTATTATATATTAATACATATTTAATTTTTTTAAAATTTTTAATAATATGTTTTTAGTGATGATGGATATTAATGTTTATAAGACAAATTTAGGTTTATCTGATCTTAAAAACTAAACAATCACTTGATTTTTTTTATAATTTTATTTCTATACTAAAAAATATTTAACAGAAGCAATCATAAATCAACATAGTTATGATGAGTTAAAATGTTAGGAAGGTCAGTATTATAGTAAATAGTTTGAAATTGCGCTCTAATGTGGGTATGAGAAATTTATTTTCATCTTCAACCCTTTTAATATCACAAAGATGACAAATTCTTTAATCCCACGAGGTGTTAGGATTGTCCAACGCCCTATTTCACTATGGAGTTTGTGAGAGTTTGTTCTTATTTTAGCAATTTGTTGATTTTCTTCCTCATGCTAGTTAAAACAAAGAGATAGTTTCGGTCTTCTAGATTAAGCTTGATCATCTACTTATATAATATTTTAATTTTATTTTATCTGCTAATTCTTTATTACACCATAACTTCTCGTTAAGTTTAGATGTAATATTACTTTTAATATTATCATAATCCTATAGAGTGTCACCTTCCTTGATTGCCTAATGTTTTAGCAAAGACATGGTGTCTTTATATCAACCTCGCTTTTGGCTAGAGTATGAAGCAATCTTAGGAAGCCTCTTGTTTCCCATGTTGTTTATGATGTTCTTTTACATTAAGTACTTAATCATAGCCATGTTCTTAATGTGATAGAGACTCGCTTCTATATGGAGCATAAGATATGGTGTATTTCATAAAATTTTGATATTATATGTTATAAAGTGCTTTTGGATTCACTCTATCCTTCTCCATGATTCTCTAGAGATGTTACAACCACAAAATTCACATCCATATAAATAACAAGAGTGACGAGAGACTAAAAGATGGGTTTCTTTTTATCTCAAAGCCAAATGTATGCTAATTTACAACTATTTCAAGTCTAAAACAAGCTTTCGACCCTCCATTAATGTTATAGTTCCAATTACGTTTGTGATGAAGATCGATTCCGAGATATTTGTATGAAGTCACTTCTTCCAAGTTATTGTTGTCATATATGAAATTATCATAAGTGATCTTTTAATATTTGATTATCATAATCTTTGTTTTATTAGTGTTAATAGTCATAACCATACGAGAGAAAAAATACTTGAGAATGTTTAGTCAATTTTTGTGATTACATAGACTCCTTTCCATAAGAACAATATCATCAACATAAATAATAAAATGATGATTATGCTATCAAAGTAATGCTGGCACAACCTGCGTCTTGCATCCAACCCTCTAGCTTTTCAATGTCTATACCAAAAAGGGTAGGGGACAAGGGATAACTTTGCTTGACTACTATATTACAATTAATTTCTTTTGATCATCGCTCAAAGTTCCTAAAATTGGAAATAACCCTCTAATACAACCTTATTGTAGTAGCTCTCAACTCAAAAGAGACTTTTAGCTCTTCTAATATATTACAAAGGTTAGTTCTAGGCTTTATGCCAATTTTTCTTTTCTTAGGTCAACAAAGAAACACAAAAAATTTGTTTTATTATTACAATACTCCTTAGCATAACAAGGTTTTCCATAGTTGAATGATAGCTCCTAAATCCTATTTGGACTTTAGTTATTTTTCTGTGACTTTCTAGCCATATGTTGATATTCTTTTCCAAAATAATTCTACATAACATGGATAAAAGAGGGCTAATCATAATGGTCCTATAATTAGAGGGATTGTTAAATACCTCCACTTTTAAAAATGGGAGAAATGGGGATTTTTGTTTATGGTTTTTGGAGACCTTTCTTCCATACTAAATTGAAGAGATAGTGGATGTGAGGGATGAGGATATCCCCACCAATTTTTAAGATTTATGCTTGGTATCCTTCGATGTCCTTAGTTTTCCCTTTAGCAAGTCTCTTAAACCCAAACTCTATGTCTTCTAAAGAGAAACTTCTTCCTCTATAGAAAGGGTTTGAGTGTTATCCATGACAACAGGGGATTCATAAATATTTTTAAGGTAGGGATTCCAATCCCTCTAGTGACTCATATTGTATTATTTAGTTTTACAATCTATCTTGTAGAGGTATCTTGCTTTCTATTTATATTGTTCATTTTCCCCTCTTCATTAGTATTGTGTACCTATTGTTGGTCTCCTATTATTAGTTGTTTAACACATCACTTTCTAGCATAACACTCATAAAACCATATGATATATTAGTCTTATTAATGTTTATTTGTATG
>LPNX010923403.1:0-14306 GCA_001517045.1 Pseudotsuga menziesii
ACATATAGCTAGAAATTGTAAACTAATGGTTCCTATTGGGAAAATAAGTACATCACAATATCATTTCTATAATAAGAATGTCACTAGAAGAAATCCAAAATGAAGAAACTATAATTCTTTTACTCCTCTATAGAGTTATCGTATAGAATGTTACAAATTTGGTAATCAAGGACACATTGCTAGAAATTGTAAACTAGTGATTCCTATGGAGAATGACACCACAAAATATCAAGGAAATAAGGAGAGTAAGGTTTGGAAGAATAAGGATGATATGAAATGTTCAATAGGTCTATGTGCAACAGAAAAACAAAATCTATGGCATGTGGACAGTGGATGCTCAAAACACGTGACAAGAGAACCAAATAAGTTTATAAGCCTAAAAAGAAATAAAAAAGGAAAAGTCACTTTTGGAGATAATATATCCTCTAAAATAATTGGGAAGGGTACAATGGCTATTAGAGACAAGATGAAAGATGAAAATTATTTGCTTGTAAAGAACATAAAACCTTATCTTTTAAGTGTGATCCAAACATGTGATCAAGGAAACATATGTATATTCGATTCCAAGAAGTGTGAAATTAGAAGAAAAGATTCAGTAAAACTTGTTGGGGATGTTGTCAGAACTCCAATTAATGTGTATATTCTATAAAATGAAGAACAATGTTATATGATTCAAATTGTTGAAAGTTTTCTACGCATGGAAGGATGAGGAACTTGAAATTTTACAATCTTGTAAAAGTTAGTAAGGATGGAGCTGTAAGGAATTTTTCAAAGATAATAAAACCACCAAATCATGTTTGTAGACACTGTATTCATGGGAAGCAAACAAGAACAAGCTTCAAGGTCAAAGAGAATACTACCTCTCAGCCATTAGAAACCAGGGATGATTTTAAGGAACCATATATATTTAAAAGTGTATAAATGTTGGAAATTATTACCAATTCTTAAAACACTAACTATAAAATGATTGGTAATATTTTTCAAAAAATATTTTAATATGCAAGGATTTCATGTCGTTTATATAATAATTTGGCAATTTTTAGGGTCAAAAATTCTTACCCCATCAAAATTGGGTGAAACAGGGCTTCAAAAAATGTAACTGGCTAATCTTTTTTGGGAGAAAAACATGGAAAAATAGCCCACTGGGCTAAAATTCGCCCCTAAAATTATCCCTAGTAGAAATAATTCACACTGATATTTGTGGACCAACAAGGACTAAAATGTTTCAAGGTGAACATTAATTTATGTTATTAATCGATGATTATACAAGGATCACTTGGGTGGCACTTCTTAAAGAAAAATTAGAAGCCTTTATAAAGTTCAAAGTCTTCAAAGCACTTGCTGAAAATGAAGCAAATCTCAAGATTCAATGTCTAAGATCATATAATGGTGGTTAGTTCACCTCAAATAAATTCAATGAGTTTTGTGAAAGTCATGGAATTAAGAGATGGTTTTCAGTAGAAAAAACTCGTCTGCAAAATGGAGTTGTTTAGAGAAAGAATGGGACAATCGAAGAAGCAGACAAAATTGTGCTTAATAAAGAAATAAATCATGATGGCTATTGGAGAGAAGCAGTATATATAGCTGTCTATGTACAAAATAGAGGACAAATCAGAGTGAATAGTGACAAGACTCCTTATGAGCTATGGTTTTGAAGACCATGTTTAGTTAAATATTATAGAGTTTTTGGAAGTAAATGCTACATAAAAAGATATGAATATAATCTAGGGAAGTTTGACCCTAGAACAGATGAAGGCATATTTCTTGGATATTCTTCCACCAAAAGGGAATACATATGTTATAATATAAGGTTTCACAATATCATAGAAAGTGAAAATGTAACGGTTGATGATACTAAACCAAGAAGAATACAAATCCAAAAGAGTCTAGATGTGGAAGAAACTGATGATGAATAAATAGATGATAAAGAAAAAGAATAAAGCTCACAAGAAGAGGATGTTTTTTAAGAAGAAGAAAAAGAAAAAGTAGAGAAAGAAGAATCACATGAAAATGAGAATGAAGAGTCTACAAGATCAGACACAAAGACACCATATAGGTGGCTTCAGAAGAGTCATATTGAAAGTCAAATAATTGGTGGCAAAGATTCAGGAGTTAAAAGAAGAAGAAAATTATTTTATGATGAAGAACAAGCACTACTTTTGATATTAGAACCCAAAACATTTAAATAAGATTGCAAAAGTGGGGATTGGATCAATGCTTGAATGATGAACTTGATCAAATAGAGAAGAACCAAACTTGGGAACTTGTCCCAGGAACTAAGGGCATGCATGTTATTAGAACCAAATGGATTTTTAAAAACAAGTTCAATGAGCATGGCAATGTGACAAGAACAAAGGCCAGATTAGTATGCAAGGGATATGCTCAAGTAGAAGGTATTGAATTCGAAGAAACTTTTGCACCTATGGAAAGGCCTGAATCCATTAGGATGATTTTTAACTTTTTCAGGCTACAATAACTTTAAAGTGTACCAAATGGATAACTTGAATAAGAAGACTATGTTGAGCATCATGAAGGTTTTCTCTTATCAGAAAATAGAAATTATGTTTGCAAACTTAAGAAGGAACTCTATGGCCTTAAAAAATCTCCAAGAGCATGGTTATAAATACTTGAAAAATATTTAGAAGCAAGGATATAGAAGAGGGACCATTGACATTAATTTATATATAAAGTTTGAAAAAAAAAATATGATCATTGTTATAGTCTACATAGACGATATCTTATTTATAAGTGATCTACAAATTCTAAGTGTAAACTTTTCTTTAGAAATGAAGAAGTAATTTGAAATGTCAATGTTAGGATAACTGACATTATTTATAGGTTTACAAGTATCTCAATCAGAAAAAGGGATTTTCATCTCTCAAACTAAGTATATAAAATATATGTTGAAAAAGTTCAAAACGGAAAAATCCAAACTTGTTAGTACTCCTACGGCCACTAGTTGTAAATTGAGAAAGAATGATGAATCCTTAGAAGTATATCATACTATGTATAGGTCAATGATTGGTAGTTTATTATATGTAACAGCTACAAGACCATATGTAATGCAGGATGTAGGTTTGGTTTCCGAATTCCAACCATCCCCAGAAGAAATGCATGTGGCTATAGTAAAAAGAATTCTTAGATATCTTAAAGGTATTGTGGATTATGTATTATGGTATCCAAAAAGAAATAATTCCACTCTAAGGGAATTCATTGATGCATATTTGGAAGAAAGTATTGATGATAGAAAAAACACTAGTCGAGCAACATTCTACTTATCAGATTGCTTGGTGTGATGGCTAAGCAAAAATCGGTCTTCCATTTCACTGTCTACAACAAAAGACGAGTATATTGCTATTAGATAATGTAGCACACAAGTCATTTGGATGAAGAAAACATTGGAGTATTTACTTGTAAAATATGAGGACCCCATTATTATACACTGTGACAATACAAGTGCTATAAACATATCTAGAAATCCTGTTATGCACTCTAAGACAAAACATATTCCTATAAAATATATTTTTTTAAGAGAGCAAGTGTCTCAAAAAGTGGTCAAATTGGATTATATTGATACGAAGGAACGAATTGTAGACATTTTAACTCAGTTGTTGTTAAATTTGTGAACCATTGATCTACTGGAAAATACGAAATTTGTAGGAAGGGAATATGCAGTGGAATAATCAAAGAGAATGTACACTGAACATGAAATTGATCCCACAAATTTCAGATAAATCATACAAGAATTGCTCATATAATCACATAATTAATCTTCATTCATTAATCAATAATACAATGATTATACAATAAACTAGGTGTGTCTAAATCATTGTCAGAGCTCACTAGTCCAACTCTATATGTCTAAATCAATCTAAAATTAGTTAACTGATGAGGTAGGTGCGAAAAATTTTCCAATATCCCTTCATGCATGGAAAACTAGCGCTAGGCTAACTAAAAGTGATCTAACTGATTGTAACTAGAGGTTAACTTGGAATAACTTCTTACCAACCATGACCAACTAATGGAGGTTGTTGGTGGCACTCAGAGTGGGATCCTATAATGTAGGGATTGGTCTCAGAGGCACATAAACTCATGCATGCACGTGCTTGTTAGATTTTTAACATCAAGCTAGCATTATATTAGGATTTTTAACTGAGAGAATAACAAGCACAACAATCAAACACAAGAGACAATGAACATAGTGTTTTTCCTCAGGGAAACCATAAATGGAGAAAACCCTGCAACTTCCTCAGAGATAGAATCAGCACCAAAAGTAAAACCCCAAAATAGTAAGATGATTTCTGGACAATAGTAACCTCTTTCTTCCTAGCCCCAGTGTCTTCTTCTTCCTCAGATATGCACTACAACTGAGTCTGAGTGAGTTTGTGATAAATAGAGAGGCTAGCTATCTATTTATACTAATACCTGAATTGACTAAACCCTACTAGGGATGACTTCTCTAGGAGAGTATAATAACCCTAGTGCCTCAGAACTGTGGGGACTTTAACCCTTGATCAATAGGAGGGTTACCCACAATGAATTTAAATGACTTGTTTACATTATAGAACCTCCTTATAGGAACATCGGGGCATGACATGACTCAAGTACATTACAGACACATCCCGGAATAAACATCGGGGTACAATACATAAGATAGACAAGTGAATACATTCCAAAGTTACAATTACATCAACACTCCCTCTTAAATAGGAAGGTATTCTCTCAACACAATTTATCAACACAAGTCTTCTTCTCTATATCATCTAGATCATCATTAAGTCCTCATCATCTTCAAGTCATCTTCATATTTGGATCTGGATCATCACTCGATCTAGATCATCATCACTGGATCTAGATCATCACTAGATCTAGATCATCATCACTGGATCTAGATCATCATCATTGGATCTAGATCATCACTGGAGCATCATCTCTAGATCTGGATCATCACTTGATATGGATCATAACTATTGGATCATTATTATGGGTGCTATCTCATTGTTCTTCTCATCACAAGAAGTTCTACAAAGATAGCCCTTTTTCATTCTATTTGTAGGCCTAGCCTCCATGTATGTCTTCTTTAGCGCTTATATCTGACACCAAGTTGGAATGGCCTGCCCAACACTTACATTTGAGCATGAGAGGAACACATCCAGAACCATGCTAGAAAGGCACGCCCAACACTCATATCTGATCATGTAGGAACCAATCCTATAATCACACCAACAAGGCCTAGAACTCACATCCAATGATGCGGGAACACATCCCACAACCCTATCGGAAAGGCTCAGCACTTGTATCTAGCCATGCGGAAACACATCCTGCAACCATGCTATAAAGGCTCTGCACTTACATCTATCCATGCAGGAAAAAATCCCACAACCTTGCTAGAAGGGCTTTGCACTTACATCCAACCACGAGGGAACACATCCTACAACCTTGCTGGAAGGGCTCTGCACTTACATCTAACCATGCGGGAACACATCCTGTAACCTTGATGGAAGGGCTTTGCACTTAAATCCAACCATGTGGGAACACATCCCGAAACCTTACTGGAAAGGATCTTCACTTACATCCAACCATGCGGGAACACATCCTGTAACCTTGTTGTAAGGGCTTTACACTTACATCCAACCACGCGGGAACACATCCTGCAACCTTGCTAGAAAGGCTCTCAACCCCAGCTTGAGAGTTCCTGGTAACTGACCAGGTGCCTCCATTCTCCAAGAGAATGGAATCATCCCTTATATCTAATAAATTGGGAACACATCCCTCAATCACATCCGAATGGACATGCACTCATGTATGATCAGGTGGGAACACATCTCATAGTCATATTAGAATGGTCCTCATTCCTAGACCAAGTATTCCTGGTAATTGACCAAGACCCTCCATTCCAAGAATGGAAATATCCCTTATATCTTATCATGTAGGAACCAATCCTACTGTCATATCAGAATGGCTCAACAGGCATATCTGACATGGAAGGAACCAATCCTCTCACCATGTCAGAATGGCTGATGGACTCATCACTTCCCCTTGGAAGGAACCTCAATCTAGAGAACACCAAGCTTCTCCCTGAAGTACTCAAACTTCACTCTGGCTAATGTCTTCTTCAACACATCAGCTATCTGTTCATCCATCGCAACATACTGGAGCTTTACTGCTGCACTCAGCACCATATTCCTGATATAGTGATACTTGATCTCGATATGCGTCGACTTGTCATACGGGGTTATCCGATAACTTCACACAACTCTGGTTGTCACAATATATACAAGTAGCATCTAGCTAGAGATCAAATAAATCAGACAATAGCTTCCTCATCCATACTGCCTCACAACTAGTTGAACAAGCTACACCATACTATACTTCAACTGTACTCAGTACCACACAGGATTGCTTCCTGCTAAACCAAGAGATCACACCTAATCCCATACTGAAGCAACACCCTGAATTTCTCTTCCTATTAATGGCACTGCCTGCCCAATCTGAATCAACATAACCCTCCATGTTAATCTTATAATTCACCTCATACTTGAGCCCATAATAAACTATACCCCTCAGGTACCTCAGAATATGCTTTACAGTAATCAAGTGAACATGTCTTGGGTCTGTCAAGAACTATCTCAAGGTGTTCACAGCAAAGCAAATATCTAGTCTCGTTTTCATCAGGTACGTTAAGGACCTAATAGTATGACGATACATCGTAGCATCAACTGCTTCAGATTAAGCATCACTGAATAGCTTCAGGTTCGATGCCATAGGTGTGGTCATGGCCTTGCAGTCCATCATCCCAAACCTCTTCAGGATATCTACTATATATTTCAGTTCTCCCAGGGAAATTACATCTACATTCTGCCACACCTCCATGCCTAGAAAATAATGCATCATATCCAAGACCTTTATCTTGAAATCAGTAGCAAGCTTCCTCTTCGTATCAGTAATCAACCCATCCATACCTGTTACAAACAGATCATCTACATATAGTAGGAGCATCACTGGATTTCCATCTTCAACCTTGTAGTAAAGGTTGGAATGTGATTTACTCTTGGTAAAGCCTAAACTAGATAGAAAGCTAACAATTTTTCCGTACCATGTCTTGGGTGCCTGTTTCAAACCATACAGGGATTTATTTAATCTACATACATGAGAATCCTTGTCATGTGTCTCAAAACCAAGTGGTTTTTCCACATACACTTCTTCTTCTACTACACCATTCAAGAAAGTAGTCTTGACATCCATCTAGTGTATCTTCCATTTCATCACTGCAGCCAGAGCAAGTACTGATCTGATAGAAGTGTATCTGGCTATAGGTGCAAAAGTTTCTTCATAGTCTATTCCTTCTTTCTGGGAGAAACCACGAGAAACAAATCTTGCTTTGTATTTTTCAATGCTACCATCTACATCATGCTTGATCTTGTAGATCCATTTGGAAGTTACAACTGAATTAACTTCTTGTCTTAGGAAAACATCCCAAACATCATTCTTCATGATCGATTGATACTCTTCGATAATGGCATCCTTCCATTCTTTCCGTTCTGTCGTTTCTTCATAATTGGAAGGTTCTTTATCGATGAAATCACGTAATAATGCTACATATATGGAACAAGACCTTGTCCTCCTTCTTTCTCTGTGATTCTCTTCTAGAGCCCCATATCTTTCTGCACCTTAAATATCTTCTTGTACCCAAGAAGGTTTCCTCTTATGAGGATTCTTCTCCCGAGGTGGATCTACAGGTTCTTGTGGTTCTTCAAATTCTCGATCTTCTTATTGGGTTTCTTCATTCATGGTTGTGTCATGAATTTTGGGTGATTCCAATTCTTTGGGAACTTCAGCAGGTTTCTTTCTAGATTTGTTGTAAGCTGAGTCTTCATCAAATGTCACATCCCTACTGATGTCGATCTTCTTGAATCCTGGGATGTATATTCTGTAAGCCTTCAAGATTTCAGAGTATCCCACAAATATACCCTTCTTTCCTGAAGGATCTAATTTTGTCCTCTTCTCTTTTCGAATGTGTATCTCCACTGGAAAAGTGAATATTCTGAGATGGCTGACTTCTGGTTTCTTTCCAGAAAAGACTTCTTCAGGTGTCTTGTTCTCAATTAATCTGTGTGGAGTACGGTTCTATACATACACTGTTGTTCTGGTAGGTTCTGCCCATAGATGCATAGGAAGATCTTGATCATGAAGAATTTCTCTTGCAGCTTCCATGATAGTTCTATTCTTCCTTTCTGCTATCCCATTCTATTGTGGATTATATGGAGTGGAAAACTCCCTCTTAATCCCTAAGCCTTTGTATAACTCTTTGAATTCATTTGATGTGAATTCTCCACCATTATCTGATCGAAAATTCTTGATCTTCTTTTCAGTGTGGTTCTCGATCAATGCTTTGAATTCCTTGAACTTGATAAATATTTCATCTTTGTTCTTCATGTAGTAATCCATGTCTTCCTAGAAAAGTCATCAATAAAAGAAACATAGTATACATACCTGCTTAGTGAACTTGATGACATTGGACTGCATACATCAGAGTGGATGATTTCCAAGATTCCTTTTTCTTTGCTCTCGCTACTTGGAAATGTCTTCTTTGTGTTCTTTCCTTTCACACATCCTTTGCAAACTCTATCATGTTTTACTTGAATTTATGGAATGCCTTCAACAACTTTGGTTGCAAGTGGTAGTGGTCTGTAATGCACATGTGCAAGCCTTCTATGCCAAAGTTCATTTGGCTCTACTGTGTCATGGACCAATTCTTGTTATGGATGGCCCTTCAATTTGTATAGACCTCCTTCTTGTTCCCTAATCACTACTGCATCATTAATAGCCTTTCCCATTGGCCACATGATGACTTGACCATCTATAAATGCAACCCTCATTCCTTTTACATCTAATGCAGATATGGAGAGGAGGTTCTTCTTTATTCCTGGTACAAACAATACTTCCTTCATTTTCATAGACTTTCTAGAGTCTAGCTTATAGGAGGATTCCCCACTACCTTTTATTGGATACTGGTATTAATCTTCGAGCTTCACCTTGTGAGGTGATTCATGTTCTGATAGTTTCACAAAGGAATCCTTGAATCATGTCATATGCTTGGAAGCCCCACCGTCTATAAGCCAATCATTGCTTCCATGAGTAATGTTTCCCATGAGAGCGGAAATAAAAACATATTCTTCATCACTTGAAGAATATTCACTTTCATATCTCGTTCTCTTTATGGAAGGTTCATCATCCTCTGCAGCATGATCATGATGTCTTCTCTTGTTTCCCTTCTTCTTATGGGATTTAATCTTGTTTCTAGGAAAGTCTTTGGCAAAGTGTCCTCTTTCATCACATGTATAGCATCTTAATTTAGAAGTCATTTCTAATGTTATCTTTCTAGTGAAAGGTCTTACCTCTAGAGTGATGAGAGTTTCTTATGCTTTTATTGGAGTGAACTATGAGAGCTTGATCTTCACTTCCCATCTTCTCTTCTCGAGCTGCAATCCAAGCTTCTTCTTGAGAGCATTCTTTCCATAGTCTGCTAAATTTGACTAACTTCTTTCTGGCACATATTCCTTGAATAAAGGAGTCCGATGATCTAGGGAGACCATTCAAGGTGGTCATTACAATCTCTGCATTTTCCACTTTTTCATCTACTACTTCCAGCTGTTCCTTGATCTGATAGACCCTTGTAAAGTAAGACTGGATGGTTTTTGCATTCTGAATATTTACATTCTTTGATTGGTTTCTCATAGTCATCTTCCATTTTATGTTCTTCCCTTCCAACAATTTGGTTAGGGCATCAAACATAGCTTTAGCTGTCTTTAGGGAGGACACCTGTGGTATGAGGTGATCGTTGATTGAATCAGCAATGATCCTCTTTTCCATAACCAACTTCTTCTTATGTAAGGCCTTAGCCTCATCTCCCTCTGGAACTGGAACCTCCTCATTGATATAGGATTGCAACTCATTTTCTTCCAGGACCAGAGAGATCCTATACTTCTATGCTTGGAAGTTATCAACTCCCTCAATATTTTCATCAATCTTGGTGTGATGAGACATCTTAACTGAGAACCTCAAATGAAATACAAAAGATTTAGATCTTACCAAGTCAAGATGTCGGATCTAGATTTGGAGATGAAATTCTATAGTGCTAATTCAAGAGCATATTAGGGTTTGGATTTTCCATAGTTCTGTCCAACCAAATTCTTTGATATTGATATCTAAACTTCGATTTTCAGGAGGAGATCAATCTAGGCCTGGGCTCACTGAAAAATTCCACTTCTGTGGAAAGCCCTAATTTTCAGCAGCAGTTTCGGGTCCAAAACTGAAAAACCTCAGAATTGGATTCTACTTCGACAGAAAGATGCACCCTAGGGAGGAGAGTTAATCCAAACTTGTTTTGCTGAAAATATGTGGATATAGATCCACAAAGTAGGAATCCCTAGTTTCTGCAGCTACACATTGTCTTCTTCTCAGGTTAGCTCTAATACCATGTTAGATTTTTAACAGTAAGCTAGCATTATATTAGGATCTTTAACTGAGAGAATAACAAGCACAAGAATCAAACACAAGAGACAATTAACACAATGTTTTTCCTCAGGGAAACCATAAATGGAGAAAACCCCACAAATTCCTCAGAGATAGAATCAACACCAAAAGTAAAACCCCAAAACAATTAGATGATCTCCCGACAGCAGTAACCTCTTTATTCCTAGCCCGAGTGTCCTCTTCTTCCTCAGCTATTCACTACAACTGAGTGTGAGTGAGTTTGGGATAAATAGAGAGGCTATCTCTCTATTTATACTAATTCCCAACTTGACTAAACCCTACTAGGGTCGACTTCTCTAGGAGAGTCTAATAACCCTAGTGCCGTGGAACTGCAGGGACTTTAACCCTTTATCAATAGGCGGTTTACCCATAATGACTTGACATGACTTGTTTACATTATAGAACCTCTCGATAGGAACATCGGGGCATGACATCACTCAAGTACATTACAGACACATCCTGGAATAAACATCGGTGTACAATACATAAGATATACAAGTGAATACATTCTAAAGTTACAATTACATCAATGATGCATTAAGTGGAATATAACCTCTATATATACTCCACACACTCTAGTAAAGTAATAATGTATTCCTAATTTAGGAAAAATGACCGAATAGATTATATTGTAAAAAGGAGGATTAATTAATCCTAACAATCGTTACCTAGAGAATCATTTGCCTATCTTAGGAATAAATTGAGGGTTATCCCTCATCATTTAAAAATTAACTAAAAGGATGAAAACGTTGTCACGGGAAGAGGAGAAATGTTGACAAAAGGAGACACACTCACAGGGGGAGTGATTTTAAAATCTATGGTCCATTAGTAAATAATTCTGAGTGCTTTTTCTCATCTCAAAGATGGATTGATGTTGTTGATATGAAATTGCAATCCTTATGATTTCTATTGCTATGTATTGAAATTAATTTGTTAAAGATTATGTTTCCTGGAAGTAAGATATACATCTTCATATCATTGAAAAAGCACAGGATAATGAGATAAGCGTTGAAAGAGAAATGCAAGTACACTTTGTTGTGTTGCTTATATATGATTACAAACTATAACATTCTGAAGATATATAACAAAATGGAGCAATATTACAGGGGGAATTTCGTTTCTAAAATTTTTCATTGTTCTCAAAAGAGGAGAAAAAAATATGTTCCAATGTCAAAGGAAGTTATTTCCAATCAATTCCAAAGGGGGCGTTGTTGATTAAATTGACATTGTTGGCAACATAGAACCACATAGTTTGAAGTTAGTTCGTTTAAATAGGTAACGATGGGGAACGTATCCATGAAGTAAAAGTGCACAGGACATAGATGTTCATAAATCAAAAGTATATGTTCCGTAAGGATCATAGATTAATGGACGAGAAGGAATTCGCAAGAGCTCAACCGCTCACATAGCGTTAAGCAGGAGAAAGTGTTTGGAGTTTAATTTCCTAAACATATGAGGAGTTAGAAACAAAGATTAAATTTCATCATAGATCATGGATGCGACGTCCAATAGAGACCATGGAAGGACAACTAATAGATATGACAGTTGTAAGGAGTTGTGGAAGACAATTTGCGGGAGACAATTTGCAGAAGCATGTTTCGAAAAATTTGAAAGGAAACCTTGCAACCCACAATTGCAGAAGGAAGGAGTTCCCACATATTGTGGAAAGGGTGATTGCGAAAGGTTAATTGCAGAAGGAGGATGTGAAAGTCAACCCGCAATTGCAGAAGGAAGGAGTTCCCACATATTGTGGAAAGGGTGATTGCGAAAGGTTAATTGCAGAAGGAGGATGTGAAAGTCAACCCGCAATTGCAGAAGGAAGGAGTTCCCGTAGATTTTGAAAAGGACAATTGCAGAAAGATCATTTCGGAGGGTTAATTGTGGAAGGAATATGTGAAAGTGCACCCGCTATTGCGGAAGGAATGCACACTCACAAATTGTGGAAATATGGTTTGCAGAAATATAAATGCAGAAAGGTCGTTACAGAAGGATTTTTGTTCGACGCTCTAAAATCACATGAGAAATTTCTCAAGAGTCACAATGAATATTCATGACTTTTAGATGAAGAGGCACAATTGAGGGTGTTTGTGTCAGAAATTGTTACTAAGGCTAGGGTAACAAGCCAACACAATATCAAGAGAAAAAACTCAATTAAAACTAGGGTTTAGGGTTTTGTTTATGTGTTTTTGGTTGTAGGCTTCAAGATCATACAGGGAATACATTCAGAGTAAAAGCAACAACTAAATCATAGACATGAACTGATAAAGATGCCCAATATATCACAAACATCCAACAAAGCAACTATGCTGTGGTTCATACATTAAAAGATAAGCATTACCAGAGAAAAACATCAACTAGCAATGAAATTACCATTTAAGAAGCAAAACATGCTCAATAACAAAGCCAACATAGACAAAAATGAAGGGGAAAGAGTCATATATTCATAGTTTCATCAGTAAATGTATATAAGAGTACAGTACCAGTTCTCTGAACAAGTCTGATAGTACAAGCAGCTAGTAGACCTCCTGGTGCTCCAAAAGCAGAACCCTAACAATGACTTGCTAACTCATTTAAATAAGAAAGTCCTCCCAAAATCAGTTAGGTTTCACCTCCTAACTACCTCCATCGAGTCACTAAATAAGTAAAGTAAAAAGTTACTTTTACAAAATTACATGATTGCTAAAAATAGCAAATGCTTAACGAAAAGTGTTTATAAAAAATAACCACTAATTAAAAAACAGTTTCATATCTTCTTAGTTGCCTCCACAAGAAGAGATATTCCATCTAGGCTTCGAATCCTTTTCTTAGCTCTTTTGTCCTTTTTCTCCATGTCAATTAACCTTTTCTGCAAGTCTTCATTTTCCTGTTGCAAATGATCAACAGTCTTCTCCAGCTTTGCACAGTACCTGTCAGCAACTCTTTTCCTGCTAAGGACTTCTTTGGATACCTCTGCTAGTTCTTGGAAATGACCTTTAACCTCCAGCAATTCTTCTACAAGCCCTTTATTAACTTTGAATAATCCCTCATTAGTTTCTTGCAGGTGCTTCATGTGTCTCATGTATCTTTTAATACTTTCCTGTACATCCTCTTCATCAAAATTTGGGATCTCTGATATATTGTCATACTACATCAAGAGATCTGAAAAATCAACATGAACATCTAAATATCCTGCTTGCTTGAGAATAGTTAGATCTTCTTCATCCAATTCATGATCTTTAAGAGTATATGCCTTTGCTTTATCCTCTTCCTGCTGCTTGGTAAGTCTATCTTTAATTTCAGCAATTATTTCAAATAATTCAGACCTAGGCTGTTCAATTTCTCCTACTAACCATGATATTTTTGTCTCTGCAGGTTGGGAAGAGGAGGAAGGCTTGACAGTTCTCTTTCCCTTACCTTTACTGCTCTTTTTAACCATTTCTGTTTTTTCACCAGAGGAAGAACTAATCACCACAACTTCCTGTCTAGACTCTAGTTTGGGGTTAAGTAGCTTTTTCATGTTCCATCTCAGCTTGTTAGTAGGTATGGTTTTAGGTCTGAAGTATGAAGCTACATTTTTCCCTTTCTTTTTCTTAGATTTGGCTGATTTTACCCTTGAGATAGGAAAATCTCCATATGCTTCTGTACTTGGCTTTGTCTCAACAATCTGCTGTTCATCCTCCAGTAATTAACCTTCATCTTCAGATAGTATGGTAAGAGGGCTCCTTGGTTTAGTTTGTAATTCCTCTTCAAGAGTAGCAGCTCTTTCTATATCAACAGTCCTAGCTTGCTCA
>LPNX010923403.1:14469-29605 GCA_001517045.1 Pseudotsuga menziesii
GTACGTATCTTTGGGGTTCAAACTCAAAAGGTGATTTTTTAAACCAGTGCTCTCCCTCATTGCTGATCTCAGTAGCTTCTGCTATTAACTCCACAGTTAGCTTGAATTTCAAAGCATCCATCATGATCATATCTTCTTTAAGTCCCTTGGCAAACTTGCAAGACACCTGAGCATTGAAACCATCAATCTTCTTGAAAAACTTCAACCAACCTACCTGCTGAAACAGTTCTGTACAGTCAAGAAGCTTCTGAACCCAGGTTAGGTCTGTGGGCTCAGCCCTGTTGACCTTTCCACTTTTTCCCATATTCTCCTTTCAGCAGATAGAAACAGTCTGGCTTGAGGTTTCAGAAATGTTTTAAAACTGGTTTGCTGTTATTTGCACTCCTTTTCAATCTGCTATGTACCCTTGTACAGGCCTGCAATGTCAATTTTCCCTTGTCTCAACCATAGAATTAGGTTTCTGGATAGACACACTGTGAGACCAGATCAAACATACATGAAAACTGTCATAAGAACAATATGACTTTGCTTAAACTTCAAACTGCACCACCAGGCATAATGTCGAATTGTTTTAGAATATCAGTCACTCAAATTCCTCGTTTTAGGGTTTAGGAAAAACAGTATGATGTGTCTTCAAACATAAACTCCATCCTTATTACAAACTGGTTTGAAACATTCAAAATAGCACTGCAATGTCCAGTAACAAGCCAACACAATCTCAAGAGAAAAAACTCAATTCAAACTAGGGTTTAGGGTTTTGTTTATGTGTTTTTGGTTGTAAGCTTCAAGATCATACAGGGAATAAATTCAGAGTAAAAGAAACAACTAAATCATAGACATGAACTGATAAAGATGCCCAATATATCACAAACATCCAACAAAGAAACATGAGCATAACCAGCCAATCTATAAATCTTCTGCATGCTGTTTCCTGTAATTTCTGGTTTATACTGGCATTAGGTCAGAGACAAAATCCATTCAATTATCTCATTACAATCACCATGCATCATCACAGGAGTTTCGAATGTATGGGAGAACAAATTATATACTATCTTTGTTCAAACAGTCACTAAAATTTCACAGGCTGCATGCTTTAAGTTCAAAGCCTCTTTGCTGCTCTGTTCCTGCAAATTCCTTACAATAGCTTCTGATAACTGTTTCTGTGGTGAAGAAGTTATTTTATGTCCCATTCTATCATCTTAACCAGGCAATTTCTCCAGATAATCGCGCAGCAAGAAAAACCCAATTTTTTTGAGTTATAAGGGTTTTGAAGCAAAGAACCTACCAATTTTTAACTGTCGTGGCTTAAAGCTCTGTTTTAAGGTAGCAACGGTCTCTCCTCAGGTATACAAGAGTCTCCAGGTCATCTTCTTAACCGCAAACGAGAGAATTAAGATGCCCTAATTTTCTGCTGACATTAAAAATGTTGTCTTCTCTTCACAGGAACACGATCCACTTCTTTAGCGTTCTGACTCTTCTCCACGAACTCTCCTTTCCTACAATAATGCATGTAGAACGAGAAACTTGACAGTTTTAGCCGATATTTGCTGATCTTGTCCAACTGATTCCACGTTTTTAGCAATGATGAACTTGCTTTGGCTGCGTGACTGATAATTGCTAAAATACGTGTCTAAACTGCAGTCACACGTGTTAAAACACCTTGCAAAATACAATCAATCACTTCCAGATGAAAACCATGATGAAAATCTGCAAAAATATCGGAAAAACAAAGGGCCGCGATATTCTTGTAGCGCGCCCTTTGTTAAAATTTCCACCAGCGCTACAAGAATAATTGCTAAGCCAAATTTTCATAGTTTTGCAACTTTTTGCCAATTTGTCGAATGTTTTGAAAGCTGCTAGGTTTAGAAAATAGGTTTAACTAGTCTCTCAACACATTAATGAATCAACCTTTGAACATAAGACCTTCTTTACCCCTTTTAAAACATAAAAATACCATCAAAAATCAAATAAAATCTAAAAAGATTGTGTTCAAAACCTATTCAATCACCAATAGAGTTTCTAAGGAGACCAAAACTGAAAATTAAAACAAAAAATTTAACTGAGGTAGATTGAAAAACAAACCAAAACTGGAGAAAATAAACCAAAAATTGAAGGAAAAATTTACTGACTCAACAGAGGGTATATAAGAAAATATTTAAAAATTTATATAAGTGTCTTTGTACATTCAATCGAAAAATCTAAAGGTGTACAAAAGTCAGAGATCAAATTATCATAAGAGGGAGGTTGGGAGGTGCAAGGATGAGTTGCAAGCCTACAATGTGTCGTAGCCTCCTTCTAGTTGTTGCTAGTAAAAAGGGTTTTGGTGAATCCTTTAGTTGTAGCTGAAAAAATTAGGTGTTGGTGCATCCTGTAATTTGGTACTTGCAAGATATTTGTAAATATAATTTTG
The DNA here is from genome assembly GCA_001517045.1 of Pseudotsuga menziesii. Classification (NCBI taxonomy): domain Eukaryota; kingdom Viridiplantae; phylum Streptophyta; class Pinopsida; order Pinales; family Pinaceae; genus Pseudotsuga; species Pseudotsuga menziesii. Next base: position 16,880 of record LPNX010923403.1, read on the forward strand.
CAGTAATAGGAAGTATTTGTGGTTTTCCCAATTGGGGCTCCACGATAATATTCTATGTTCTGTGTTCATTTTTTTATTTTGTTTTAAGTGATAATAATTTAAATAAATTTATTAATATTGATTCACCCCCCATTCTCAGTATGAATTTATTTTCTAATATACAGTTTGATATTCCATCTGTCTCCCCCTTATCCCATTCTTACTTCACCATTCCCTGTACTCTCATGTGATGGCGCACTTGTTGGAGTGGTGCTTGCGCTTGGATGAGTCTATTAATTCCCAATATTGGTTATATGATTAATGGATATATACTATCATATCCATATACTATATAACTTGAAATATAATTAATCCTTATGTGAAAATATTGCATTTCCCATCTTCATAAACAACTAGTTTTCATGTATTTGGCTTCCATTTTGAAAGAGTTGTATATCATATTTGTATGAAAGAATTTATTTGATGTTTATTTATGTTTGGGAATAATTTTTTTTTGTTTTGTATGGTCTCTATATTTCATGTCATTATCTGAACCATTCAATCTACTTTTCAGGTGTCAAAATCGAGTTGCTAATGTCATTTTCCCTTAAGCATTTTCAATGAAAGTTTTCATATGAATTTGCACATTATAATTAGTTGTCAAAGCTAATAACCATGAATAATGGTAGCCCCTGATTTCTGATATTCATTCCCATATTCTGTTCTGAAATTCGAGAGGTTCATACTTGAGTTGGGAAGCCAATTTGTCCTCCATGGTTGGGGGAAATTTGACCTCATTTTCCTAGGAAGTTGACATTTTCTCTCATTATCTCAAAACAAATTTGCAGAGTCTTTAAGTTAGAATCAAAGTGTTAATAGGTCATATTGGTATTTCATAAGATACACCATACCACTGCATTTCAAATTCAGGGCCATTTGGTGTCAGTTGGAACCCCCTAGAGTCATGACTAGTTAAGCCCAAATTTTCCCAAATTACACTTTTACTCAAAAATATTAAGTAGGGTTATTATAGACTGCATGGAGTTTTGAAGAGAATAAATTTGGATATAGATACCAAATTTATGGGGGATTTCTAGATAAACCTATGGAAGGACCTATATACAAAGTTGCAGTTTAGTTCTACATAGCATTTGGACATCGATGTAATGATTAAATTCATCAACCAAAGTCTCAGAATATTGTTAAGATGTTTAGCTACTGATTTTCCAAAACAATGGGAGACTTTTTTAGCACATGAAAAGTTTTCATATAATAACTCTGTGAATAGGTTGATTTGGTTAAGTCCATTCCATAATGTTGAAGGGAGAAGTCCCTATGGAGTGACTGACTTAATAAAGTTTTCGACTAGGATTTAGAAGAGTGCCAACACAAAGTCATTTGTTGAGAACATGAAAGAAGTGCAAGAGAAGGTTATAGGGTTTTTTTGAGAAAAGTAAAGTTGGTTACAAGTTTAGGGTCAACTAGAAGAAGAAACTAGAAGCATTCAGATAGGGAGTGTAATATCTCGAATTTTGGACCTACCATTTATAGGCATGATCCTATTGATCATGATGATTATATTGATGTTTTATTTTATATTGGGTCAAAGACCCCACTGCATATGAACATGATGATATGTTTTGTATATTGGGCGTAAGCCAATTGTTGATGGTACATATGGATATATATGCTGGTTGTGTTGGGTGTGTACCCTGAAGCACATGATTGATGAAATGTTTTGTGTTAGGCATGGACCCTGAAGCACATGATTGATGAAAGGTTTTGTGTTGGGCATGGACCCTGAAGCACATGATCGATGAGATGTTTTGTGTTGAGCAAGAGGCTCTAGAGAACATGAGTACTTACATTTGTGTTGAGCATAAATCTCTGGAACACATGAAAATATAGTTGGAAATGTTGGGCATAAGCTCTAGAACATTCCATGTTGATGTTGAGCATAAGCTCCGGAGAATCGGATCTTTGGCCATTGTATTCCTAGGTGTATCATACAAGTACATCCTAGTATTTAGTGTTGAGTGAAATATCTGGAATCACACTATGTTTGTAACTCCCTGCTATAGAAATTGAGTATGGGCTCTGGTAAGCGCTAGGGGTTACTGAAAATAATTTAATAACTTCCGAGTGAAAACAGCTCTAGAGAAATATTGATCATCATCATACTTATTTGTAAGTGATTAAATGAAATTTCAAATTTCTATATTCTCATCAAAGTACTGAAGAGCTACCACGTTAAACGAGGGAAATCCAACATGCAAGGATGTTTAGAGTTTCCTAGCCTAGTAGACCTAAGCCATCTATCTACTTGACCTCCATGAAGAAGTGTCGCTAAGTCTAGGGATCATGACACATGATGCCCGAAGACAAATGTTAAAAAGTATTTTAATACTATGTATTTTATACATAGTATGTATAAAGAATTAATTATGATTAATTATATAAAGAAATAAGAGAAACTCGACCAATTATTATTTATTATTAAAGGATTAATAAATAGTGAAATATCTAAGAAAGGCTAACTAGGAACTAGTTAAAAGTTCCTAGTTTAAGAATTGAAAATTACCCTAGTAAATTTAAAAGGGTTAAATCAAGAAACCAAGATTTCTTGATTTAACTGCCCCTTTGTCCGAAAAGTATTTCTGTAAAGATTCAAGCCAAGCAAAGGCTTGGGGCTCTGATTTGTATCTTGGAGAAATATTATTCTGCCTATTTTTGCTCTCAAGTGTTTTCTTGGAGAACTTTCTACTGCAAGGAAAAGAGGACTGATTCAGAATCTGAATACCAGTTAGGAAACCCTACCTTAGGAGCTCTAAGCTACTTGCATGTTGGAGTCCAATTCGGGGGGATCCATATTAGAACCAGGAACGGTTTCGGGTCATGGTTGGGAGGAATGTGGTAGTTCTCAAGTGATTTTGTCATAAAAAATCAGAGTTCAGATCTGTCTTAAATTGATAATGCTAGTTATTTAAAAAGTGTGTAGGTTCAGCCATTAAAGGAGCTTCAGGAAGATAAATTACAGGTACGAGTTCTTAGTATGTCAAAGTTCATTTCTAGGGTAAATGTTGGATTCTTTATGTAAAAGCTTATATATTTTTTACCAACCCTAGGTAATTAATGTTCTGCCTAGATTCTGCTAGGGTCTTTATTTCTCTGCTATATTCCCAGGATGGAAAATATTATCATAGGATGTACATAGTTAGGTTTCTATCTCTAAAGTTTGTTTTCTGTATTCATTTAATACTCAAAAATTAATATTGTAAACTAGGTAAGTCTAGACCTGTTATTTTATTGTTTATCTATTATTTATATCTCTACTGACATATTACATTTGTCAGTAGAGACATGTTTCAGATTATAGTAGATTTAACCATAGGAGTAAGTTTAAATAAATAAATATACTATATAGTTACCCTAGGGTATTACTTACAACTAGAACTATTTTATAAGATAACTATATATACATATAAATAAGACTATCAAGTATAAGCATATTTGGAAACTATCTATACATTTAAATTCCAAAATTTATTAACTCATCTAAGACCTTTCAAGGTCTATATACACATTACAAATTTACATTAAAATTACTCCACATAAATGAAACAACATTATAAATAATCATAGGAGGCATTCTCACCATCCATGTGGTCCTTTACAATTCTTTAATCAAAATTCATATAACAGAATCCACAGTTCTACTTATCCATCTATACGTAACCATAAACAAAATCACATAACTCAACAAACATTACCTTATCTAAATTAAAATAATTTATATTATACAGTAAATCATATCATAGTAAACAACATCAAATCATATCATAAATCCATATATTCCAAATAGTAATAGGAATCGAATCCTATGGGCATGCAAGCCTAGATTGTTTTTATTTAAAATACATTCATTACATTACATTACATTAAAAACCTACTTTCCAATAGAGGTCATGACATCAATCCCCATGGATGTCAAGGCCCAAGGAAAAAAAATTTAAAAGCCACATCATAACAATTTGAACAAGAACCAATCCTTTCTATAAACCCATTGTTTATATCCTTACATAGGTCACGATTCACACCAATTTCCATTTAAGTAAACAATACCTACGCTAGGAGTGAGGTCACAAGAACCTAGTTAAAACACGACCTCGACCACTAACCTTTTTAATACACAGTCATTTAGATATAACCCTACTATAAGCATTGGCCACCATGGTTCCCAACCCATGGTTTTTTCCACAGCCCAAATTACATAAGAATTGAATACCATAAACAATTAAACTACAAGCTATCACAGCACTGTGGGAAGGCTAATGCCATTTATGGCATGGCATTTACCCGCGCTATCGAAATATTACATTAACCAAGCTAATCAATGGAAATTACACACAGAGCATAGGATAAGGCGTATGCCTTTGTTTTTAAAACCCAAACCCATTTAAATACAGTGACAAATAAAAATGTAGAAGGAAATCACATACACATTATATCAAGTTAACCACTACCGGCATATTAAAACCAATACATATATCTATTTACACAGAGATCCCAATGTCTATACACAGTCACCATTAAAGGTCGAGGACAAGGTTTTACATAGGCGTTCCAATGGGCTATGGCACCATTGCAAGCAAAGGTGTAGCCCATGGCTATAAAATCCAAAACCAAAACATTAACTATTTACATAATCAAAATAGAATCACACAGTGCCAAATGGCCTAAAAATCGAATAATGGCATAATTCCCCAACATTAAAAATAACCAAGTCTGTATTCATAACCCCGAAGGAAAAATCGATTTCGCTACAGCATCAAACCCCAACCAAACAACCAGTCGATACGTAGATCTACCCACAGGATTGAAGGATGACAAGCATAAGCTTGATTAGTAGGCTTACCATGGCCACGAATGCAATGTTTGGAGCCAACAGTGTTGTAGCTGCACCGCCCTTCCATTCCTTTCGGCACCTACAAGCAAAAACCAAATTAGGGATGAGGAGTATGCCATTCTTTTCAAACTATAAACCAAACAATGTGCAAGCTTATAAATTCATGTGGGCATACCTCACAATCTAGAGGTCGCCTTGATGGCCATCCCTCTACGTAGAGACAAAATGAAGAAGAGCCAATACTAAGGCAAGGTTGTCACACTTTTCAATGAGCATTAAATGCACCAGGCTGGAGTCCATTAACTAATCATCAAACCCACTCCCATAGTCAATACTTGTTACAAGGTATCATTTAATTCCACCCTCCATACTAACGCTTAAACCCTGGAAACGTATGGTTTATACCATATATCATATCACCCCAAACTCTAACAGCAACATTAACACATTACAAAGCTTGCACTATGATAGTATTACAATAATACTTAGTCATAGATTCTGCTAGCCAATTTCAAAGCTCCCTTGCTTAGGTATGTAGATAATGTTTAGTCCATAGGTTTAGAGCTTAGGGTTTTAATACCGTAGTAACTAGGTGTTTAGCCTTAAGAACCATGGCATACAAAGTATGCCATGATAACCTCTATGACAATAAAATACAAATCTCTGCTCTCAAACCAATATAATAACCTATCGATAAAAGAACATAAGAAAAGTTAATGAGTAAAGTAAAAATATACATAGCATGAAAGAGACATTAATGACATATACGATAACGAATTTAAAACCATAATGACGAATAATTAATGTATAGGAAATTTAGCCAAAATAGATAAATTGACGATAACGAAACTTACCAAGTTTTAAAACCTAGTTGATAGGAAACATAATAATTAGCAGTAGGTTATCGACGACCAAGGCTGTCAACACACTTTACATCCGATCCCATCGCAAGTAATGAACTACGTAACTAAAAGAGAGAGGCTCCTTAGTTCAATTGAACTAAGTAAGCCTGTGTAACCAAGTAATACCTTACCTCTCAGATCATCACAGGAGAACTAGTCTTTCCACTCCACCACTTTATTCCCATCAACAAAGTTAAGTTAGTTTTCATTAAATAAACAAAGTATACATGTGGAGGAGTAAAACAATGAACTATACAATTCATTAATCCACTGACAATAATAACTAAGATGTACAAATAGTTTAAATAACATAATTAAGACATAAGAAGCAAATGAACAAATAATCACTAAATGGATAAGAGATGAATAAGACAGTATGAGCAGTTTCTGAAGAGATTGGAAGTTTAAGTAGCACATGTAATTCCGCATGCGTAATAATGATCCACTTTGGGTAGTTTTTACTAGCCTATAATTTTTTTTTCAATTTTTTGAGACATTACAGGGAGACTTAGTGTACATGCTTCTTTGAAAGGAATTATTTCCAATGCAAACACATAACAAATTGAACCTGAAGAAGATTAGACCCTGTCAAATATTGATGAAATTTTTTTATAATGCTAATGCGTTGGAATTTCCAAAAGAGTTTGACATTTCACTGATACTCAATTTTTCCAACTTGTATAAATATGAAGTAGGATTGACCAATGAAAACAAATCAATAATAAACTGGAATGACCAATTTCCATAACAACTGACATAATAAATTGTCAAAGTGCTCTATGAGTGAGAAGTTGGTCAAATGAGGACTCAAAAAAGAAAATAATATTTGGTCTTATGGAAGGACAAAAGTTTGGGTAGTGCCATGGATTTTAGAAGAAGTTTTTGAGAGATTGAAGAACAAAGGGGGAAGTTCTTTCCTATCGATGAGAATCTTGCAGGGGCATAAGGTCCAAATACCTCTGGTTGAAGGTAGATAGATGAAGTTGTATGGAGGAGAGTCAATGACGTATTGGTGAGAGAAATCAAGTTAGGCCCGTGAATTAGAGAAAAAGACTCTTTGGTATATTGGTTAAGGTGTGGATAAGGTAGACGGGGTGAGGTTGACAACATGCAAGCAGGTTGATAGAATTGACGATGGGTGGAGTTGACAAGATCGATAGAAATTTATCTAGAATGAGGACTAGTAGATGGAAAGAATAGTCAAAATGATACCAACCTAGAAGGGAAAAGAAGTCATAGGATTGACTGACATAAAACGGTTTCAACTAGATCTAGTCACACAATAACAAATTAGAGAAAATACAAGGATTGGTACAGTGATCGATGAGGGTTTGTGACAACTAAACAATTTCAAAGGCACAATTGACCAAGAGTTCCAAGAAGCAAAAAGGTAGAGAACGTAATGTACTTGGAGAAGTTTTTGCAGGAGTCATGATGGTTTTTGGATATTCCAAATGCCGTGGTATGCTTAGGTGAAGTATTGAATGCTAATAACTAAATAATGGAAGTACCTAGAAGTTAGAATAATAATGAGTGGGAATTTGAGGTAGCGGAAAGAGGTTATAAATACTGAGTTTATTTCAAGAGAAGGGGTTATGTGGTTATTATATTTTATCCAAAATAATGTGTAGCCACATTGTTAAGAAACCAAACTAATGGAAATAGGGCATTGACTCTAGAATGTAATCAACATTTGTATAATTGATTTTATCAAATTAATAGATAGACATTATTGGTGTCACATTGTGTTTTTCTATGTCTCCTATGAGCTCATTGTGATTTTGTTTTGCATTACTATCCATGGCCTTCACATAGAAGTTTTCCCTTGCATCACTTTCAAATTCCAATGATGACAAAGCCTTAGCTTCACTGCCAACAAAATGTCCATAAATTAAGGAGAGTTTCCACAATAATGCATATAAATGCAAATTATAAAAGCACCTACTGCCATCCAAGAAACATATATCCCCAACAAGGATTACCTACTCTTCAAATCATTAACCATTATATCACAATAAAATATGGAATCTAGGTTTTAATAGAAGGAATTTCTTAATCATATCTCTTCCTAACTATTAACAGCTAGCCTCGGGGAGCATAACCGAGGACCTCATGTACTATGGATTTAATACAACACAACCCTTAGACATAACTATAAAACAACGCCAAAGTACAAATGGTTACAAATCCATGAATGGGTACAACAAGAGGCAAGAAGCAATCAATCAACTTCACTCCAATGGGATGCAAACAAAATATGGAGTGATATAGATGAAATGAAAAGGGATAAAGGTGGAACCAAAGAAGGGTGAGTAGTCCTTAGAAACACCAAAATGAGCACAACCCAAAAATTCATCTTGGTGCATGGTATGTTATTAAATTAACAACCCCTCATCTTTTCCAACCTATGCAAGGTAATACTAGCTATACTAATTGAAACCATCAAATACAAATATATCATATAACAATAATATACAATATAGTACATCACCATATATTACACCACTTGACATTGTATAGTGGTAGAATAAGGCATAAGAAATAAAATCATTTCATGATCATCACATCTCTCATATCACATAGAATCCCCATAAGCAGAAAAAAATAATGAACCGCAATAGTTTGGAATACATCAGTGGGCTAGGAGAAATCAAAGAAAAAATCCTCTTTTGGTTTTCAAATATTCCTCTCTGATAGTTTGGAAGATGCGCCCAAATATAATGACTAAAACAGGAAACCATTAACTGTTTAAATATGGAAAAATAGACTGTAAAGATCCATTCGAATATTCCAAACTATGACACTTTGTAAAACTTGAAAAATGGTTTTGTTGATGGGTGTGTGTTTGAAAAAAACCTCTTTTTGTTTTCAAAAATCCATTTCTAGTTGTTCATAAATTGATCTTGAAGTCAATGACTAAAATAGAGATATGTGTGCTATGAAATGATTCTACAACGGTTTTCAAACTCTTAACAATAATCCCAAGAAACGTTGTGGTTGTTGTGCTAATAGATTTATCTTATCTCCTACAACCTTATGAGCTTCTTAACACAAATGAACAATGTTTTGGTCCATTCCAAGTTCTCAAGTTTGAACCTAAGCAACTTTACACTCTAACTGCTTGCTCTTTTCATGTTGCAAGAATTCACTAAAATATCTTAGCGATCAATGTATATGAATGGAGGTTCACTTTTTCTTCAGGAAAGGAATATAATCTGGAGTAGGATACATGAATTTGGGAGATGATGCACGATTCCATGGTCAGACTCATGATCTTACAACCATCCCAAAGTTAACACATAACATAGTTATCATGAATTATAAAGGAATGAACATAGAACTAATAACAAGTCATAAATAAACCATAAAAGGCATTTATTCAAATTATAAAACCATTTTCCAAGGCTCTCGTACACTATCCTTACTTAGAATTCACCATAGTTAATTATGGCATGCTATTCCTCATTCCAGCAATGTGTGAACAAATATGATGTTTCGAGCTGCAGAAATGTGAAAAACAATGCAAAACATTCAAATACGATTTCAAACATTTAAAAATCATTCCCTGGGATGATTTTAAACCTATATGACTGCTTAAGACATACATATATGCAAAAGAGATTATAAAATACCAAGATCTAGGTTAACACTAACATTAAAACTTGAAATTCAATGCAATTTAAAATAAGGAATTATCTAGCACTAGACAACTTAACTCGGTGAAAATAAGTTAAAAAATAACAAGACTGGGAAGAAAAGTGAAGAAATTAGGATAACAGATCTAGGACTAACGGGTGGTTCATGTTCATTTTTGCAAGTGTGACCTAAGGTGTTCACTTTACAATGCATTCAAAGTATAATCTCATCATGATTTTTTTTAATTCATGCAAGTAGTCTTATATTATTTTGACGATGTTACCAATCAATCCCATTAAATGAGGTGTTTTCAACTCAGGATCATGGTTGTGAGTGTGAAGGGGTTTAACTTGCAATCATGGATCCAAGTGCAAGGGGTAAGTTCACACTGGTAATCCTTAAGTATCGATAGTTGTTGAGTTGTGATGAAAATGGGATTTTGGGTTTTCATGAAGATAAAACCATACATGTTAAGTGTTCTCTTTCATAATATTTTTAGATTTATGGTTTATCACTTGGTGAGTTAGTAGTATATTGTGCAGTTGTCGTGGTTTATTCTCCTTCATTTGGATGGTAGTGACTCGATGTGTTTTGACCATAAGGGGGAACGTGACACTTTGAATGTGTGGATTAATTTGCCACGCGGTTATAGTCACTTGACAATTATCTATCCTTCACTCTATAAGGTTAATTTCATCATTTGTGGTAGTTCCATTATGCGTTATGTTAATTGGTATAGGAAAAAAATGAAGTTATTCAAGGACTTGTCATGATCATCTTGTTTTTGTGATTACAAAGATGGGCAACGTAATCTATATTTTGTGATTGCAAGGTCGATCAATCTAAACCCTATTTTTGTGATGAAAAGGTCATGCAATGTAATCCAGGAGGGAGACGAATTGAAAGATATTAATTTATCCATTGAACACAATATGAGGTTCTTGTAAACAACCCACCAACAATATTGGACTAGGCATATGGAGAAAGAAATTGCTTGGCACATTAATCCAAGAATACAATGAAAAGTTTCTAGGTATTCTATCTCCATGGATTATCACTACAAAGAGAAAATGTAGTTCTATACAAGGAAGCAATGTGTTACACTCAAACAAGAATTGCCACAATTCCAACAGGTTGCACACACGCAACAAAAAAGAACATTGAGTTGTGTGCACATAAACAAAAGAAAGAAAAACATACGTCTTGTTTAATCTTAAATAAAATTTTATATTTAATATGATATATTAGTAGTTTAGATTTCTTAAAAAAATTGTTAAAATTAAAGTATATTAAAATTATATATAAATGTATGGAATTTTAGAATTTACATTAAGAAATTATATTTTTACATATTATTTTTAATTTTTAAATAATATTTCATATTCAATATAATATATAATTAGTTTAGATTTCTTTATAAAAAAAATAAAGTTAAAATACGATATAAAAAAAACAATGTATTTAGAATAACTTAATATATTTCTTAATATTAATCAATAAAATATATTTCTCAATATAAATTAATTAATAAAATATATTTCTTAATATTAATGAATACTTTCGACATTAAATTTTATTATATATATATGAAAATCAATTTCATGTTAATTATATAAAATATATATTTTTAAATACATATTTTGATATATTGAGATATGGAAATTTAATATAATGATAATGTTAATTAAAATTTATTTAATAATTTAGATTTTTTTAAAACAATGTTAAATTTGAAGCACATTGTTTTATAAATTATATTATTTTAAATACATTGTTTTTATGAAAAAAGTATTTGATGATTGTTAATGAGAAGTATTTTGTTTGCTTTACAACTTAATATGGGGAGATGTTTTAACATAACTTAAAGTTACACTAAAAAAATACAAAAAGTAGTTAAATTTTTTTTGTGGACTCATAAAATAAAAAAAATAAAAATCAAATAAAAAGTAATTAAAAAGTTTATATAGGATAATAAAATAACAAATTAAAACCAACATAAATCCATCTTAAACCCAAACTTATCTGTAAATTTTTCTAAACATGTAAAAAAGTGAAGATATAAAAAATTAGAAATTAGATTCTTCTAGATACTTAATGGATCTTATTTTAAGATTGATCTATGTTGGTCATACTCAGTCCAATATAATCATTGTATATATGTTATTATATCATTTTAAGATTAAGTTATACTAATGGATAGATTAAGTAGTGGTAATTGTTAGTTATAACAATAGTAAAATAATGTATTCTTTATAATGACAAGAATTATTTGTAATATACAACAATAAATAAAGACTAAAAAATTAAAATAAATGAGTACTAGAATAATTTCACTTTTTGATAGAGGTAATTGTGTTTATAATAAATGTCGAGTAAAAAATATCTTGTTGATATATTCTAGGCACTTCTTTGAAAGGTTTATATATATATATATATATATATATATATATATATATATATATANATTCATGAGACATAAGGTTGCATGACATTAAGTGGAAGATTATAACGACTTGAATCTCAAACTATACTAATAATAATTTATAATTATTCTTTTTATTCATTTCATTACATTATTTTTCTTTTCATTTTTTGTCTTTCTACTTTTTATTACACCTATTTGAAGCAATTGCTAATCCTAAAATATGCTCAGTATATTGAGGAAAACTTGTCCAATTATAATTTAAAACTAACCCTAAATATAAAAATGTATACAATGTGAACAATTAATTTTATTTGGAATATTCTTTAATAGTGATGTTTCATTTTTTTAATGGAATATGAATATAACCATTGTTTGCAAGATTTTCTATATATATATATATATATAAACAAAAAAAATTAAGCAATTTTGACCACTAAAAATAATACTACTTTTTAATAATGAAGCACAACTCCAATACATATTGAAATACATATATAGATAGTAATTGTGTCTTTTAGAATTGTGTGTGAGATACTCCATTGCAAGTTCAAAGTATGATTAGAATTTGCTCATCTGCAAATGCTACTAGCATTGAACACAACTGAAAAGCCAAGCTTGGTGAATTTGATTTATAGAAATTCATCAAATTTGTTGTTGGAAATTGTTATTTCTGTAATTGTAATAGCCTATTCTAAGTTAAATAACTACGCGGATAATTAAAATTATGGTTTAAGCACTCCATATTGTAATTTCTGCAAAAATAAATATGTCGGATTCAGGCAGGTTCTTTCCTATGCCGCATTCTTCAAACCGTCTACCTGTCTAGAATGGGATATTTAAACACAAGACGGATCGTCGGCCAAGTCTTTGAAGGAAAT
>LPNX010923403.1:32105-73789 GCA_001517045.1 Pseudotsuga menziesii
GCATACGCACCCGCTCAACAGCATTGATTGATGTTGCAGAGAAGGCTCCAATGTTAGGCTTACAGTTGTGGTTTTCCAGTTTTTTGTTGATATTTATTGAGTGTGAAAAAAAATGTCTCTAGAACTAGATTCCTCTCACAGCAGGGTCCCTCATGTAGAATAAGGCAGCAAATCAAATTCTAAGAGATTATGTGCTGGTCAATTGGATTCACTGAAAGCAAAGGAAAAATCCAATAGAAGGTTGGAACCTACAGCATCACCACACATCATGGTTGGGTCTAATTTGGATATGCCACACGAGCCATCTAAGGAGGAGTTTCATCTTTTCTTGAGAAATGGGATCATTTTATGTAACCTTCTCAGTAAGGTTCAGCCAAGAGCAGTGTCCAAGGTCGTTATAAATCATGTGGAGGAATGACGATCTTTATCTACCTATCAATATTTTGAGAATGTCAAGAATTTTCTTACAACTATTGAAGAGATGAAGTTGCCTACGTTTGAAGCTTCTCACTTAGAACAAGAAACCTCTCAGTCGGGTTATACTATAAAAATTGTTGACTGTATCTTGACTCATTATAAATCATGTGGAGGGACGATGATCTTTATCTGCCTATCAATATTTTGAGAATGTCAATAATTTTCTTGCAGCTATTGAAGAGATGAAGTTGCCTACGTTTGAAGCTTCTCAATTAGAACAAGAAACCTCGCAGCCAGGTTATACTACAAATATTGTTGACTATATCTTGACGTTGAAAGCTTATTATGTATGGAAACAATGTGGATAAAATGGCTCATGGAAGTATGCAGGCCCTTTGAGGACCCCTCTGGTTCCCCTTTGAGGACCCCTCTGGTTCCAAAAAAGACTATAGATTTCCTTGAACACTCAACTCCTTGTGTTGAAATAACAAACCCATTAGTTACAAACATGGAATCGCTAGGGGGCAAGGCAAAGACCCCCATGTTTGTGCACATAAGTCCTGAACCAAGTTCATATGCAGAGACAATAAGCACCCTGAATTCTGTTGAAAGAGTGGCCTCTGTTGAACTTAGTGCTCCTCCTTTGAATAAAGAAAGTAGAGAGGTTAGTAAGCTTAATGTGTTGTCAAGGAAAGAAGCAGAAGTATGGCAGCTACAGAATATGAAAATGATACAACTCCATACACCAGTGTGAACTCATAGTTTGACACATGAAGAATCTGTAATAGGTGAAGTTGAGGAACAAAATGGTAACTGTAATTGTGAGATGGTTTCTAAATTGATAGATCATGGGGAGAATGTTGGAGTGGCCTCTGTTGAAGTTGGTGCTGCTCCTTTGATTAAAGAAAGTAGAAAGGTTAGTGAGCTTAATACATTGGCAAGGAAAGAAGAAGAAGTGGCATAGTTATAGAATATGAAAATGATAAAACCCCATACACTAGTGCGAACTCAGAGTTTAACACTTTGAAGAATCTGTAATAAGCAAAGTTGACAAACAAAATGGTAACTGTAATTGTGAGATGGTTTCTCAAGATGATAAATTGGTAGATTATGGGGAGAAAAATGAGATGCCTGTTGGAGAACAAAATGACAACCGTTATAGTAGTCTGGTAAGTGAGAGTAATAAATTATCATTTGTAAAAACTGGGAGAGAGGGTGGAAGAAATATTTTTTGGATCGGGTTGTGTAGCAGGGTTCTCTTGACTACAATTTTTATTCTGCTTAAATGAGAATTAATTTATTTCTCCTTGTAAGTTATTCTATGTTATGATTATATAATAATTATTTTTGTAAGTTATTCTATGTTATGATTATATAATAATTATTTTTATAACAGTATATTTATAAGTAATGTGGCTCATTGCATGTTATAGGCATAACTAACTATTTATTTTTGTGAAGATAATTGTGTGTTAAACAAAGGTTAAAAATATATAATATTATATCCATTATTCATACCAGATTGTTAAAGTTAATATAAAGACAAAACAAATACTATATAATAAATAAATAAATAAATTTGTTATGAAAAAACAAAAACAAAATTCTACAAGTTTCTTTAACCAGCCTTTAAGTGAATCTTATTTAAATCTTAATAAATATGCATTTAAGCATAACAAGATACTAGGACTATGAAATGAATCCATGCTGTACACTTGTTACACTTGGGTTAGTCTTGTTGATCAGCTCAAACAAATCCAAAATCTAAAATAATACTAAATATCTATTAACATGTATATATACTTTTTTCAAATGCCTTTTTAATGTTAACTATTTTCTTTCTTAATATGTAAAAGTCATTCTTACTTGGTTTAATATTTTTTCCATTGCAATGCATTCATTATGTTTAATTCATTATCTTTAGGGGCAAAGTAACTTACTTAATTTTCTCTATTCTTTTGAGATCCATTTTCACCTATTCTTTTGAAATTATGTGTCCTCTAGTTTACCTTCATCAACACCGAAATCAACTTTTAAGATTTAAAAGCATTTATCTTATATGGTTTAATAATCAACAAGCCGAGAAACTTATGCCAAAGCTACGTTTAGTGTCCCTACTAAGATCACAAAAGATAATGCTATGGCTTATAGTTCAACAAAATTCATCCTTTTATTATTCAATTATGGCATAATCCTATCCCATTCTTCCTACTACTACCATAAGGGAATGGTCTTACAAAATTGAGTAATGAAAATTTAATGATGATCATAAAGAATATAGTAGGCAATAACAAAAAAAAATGGGATAACAAGGCTAAGTATGCTCTTTGGGAAGATAGGATAACAAAGAAATAAGCAACAAGAAATATCCCATTTTAGTTAGCCTACTTGATTTAGGACACCTTACGTATACAATTAATTGTCAAATTATATCAATTATTACAAAAATTCAGTGTAGATCAGGATGTAGCTCAAGGAAGGATAAATCAATTAATAAAACTTGATGAAAATAGAAGGAAATCCTTTGATCAATATGTTATGAACCAATCTGTTATCACTCCAGGAAAATCCTCTAGGTTGTAGCTCGAGGATGCCTGGTAACTTAAAATGTTTTTAGGGTTTTCTGATATAGATCAAGTCAGGTGACCTATATAACCTCCCACTCTCAAGACATGCATGAAGCTCACTCAGTCACAAGGCTTTTAGTTACAACTTGTTTAGTAGTTTGACAATAAGATGTAGGGATGGAGAACTCATCAAGTTGGAATACTTACATACAAAACTGATGCATATAAATGGCTAAATCCTGACAATGATGGTACTTATAAATCAAATCACATTAAATCACCAATAGGTTGACAGCTATTAGCTATTAATCAACTTGAAAATCACCTAAATGCACATTCAGGCATTAGTACAGTAAAGATAAAGAGGATGGCTAAACAACTCATTACAAAAGAGCTTATAATTAGAATAAACAAGATGAGATGTTTGAAAATTAAAAAGGATTACAAATCCCCGAAGTCAAACCCTTATTATAAAATCAATCATGGACTTTATAGCCTTCTACAAAAATGACAGATCCTAAAAATCTGATCTGTTTACACAAAAAATAGTTGAAAGTGATAGTTTTCTCAGATTAGGGCTTCAAACCCTTGCTAACTATTTGTTTATCTATTGTGAAGATATAGTTCACTGAGTGAGCTTATAATAACATAAGTAGTCGATGATAATCACCACTGCTAGTCCAGTGTAAAATTGTCGTTAAAAACTAGTGTTTCAGCGATTAACTTAAGTGACCTTTCTTGTTTAATCTGCCGGATTTTTCTACCTTGTTGCCGTGGTCACTGATCAGAAACTTTGCCTTCTAGCCCATCAGCACCTTAGACCAAAATCCCACCGCTATTTTGGATGTAAAATAAACAAATTTTATCACTGTCGAAAGTCGTTTAATGAAGGAATCGGGACATTAGTCCTCTATGCCGCCGATGGGAAGCCTTGTTATTCGCCAATGCACGACATCACCTTTGTTTTATTTGTTCTCAAAAATTGATATTTTTTAACTGTCAGCGATTTTGCTTTATCGCTATCAGAGGTCAGTAGAAGTTTGAATCAGAGCTTTAGTTCTCTATGCCGCGGCTGTTTTAGAGTCTCAAATGACTAACATCGCGACACTTTCTTCATCGCCGATTGGAAGCTCTTTCTTCTAGCCCATCGGTGCCCCAAGTCTCAACGTATCGGCACATTCCATCACTAGCTCGTTACTGATCAGAAGCTGTAATCATTAACGTTTTGAAACTTCTTGTCTAAACGTTGTCGCTGTTTTGGAGGTGAAATGAACTAATCTTCTCAGCATTGATGATCGGAACCCCAAACCACCAACCATCGGCACTTTAAACCACTAAACATGAAAAATTTAAACCACTAGATTCTCCGTAGTGGCGGCGCCATAGTCGACTAAAAATCTAAAACGTCGGCGTAATAGAGGACTACACCTCCGATCACTGTTTAAAAATGTTTCGATGGCAGTAAAAAATTTAGCAATCTGTTGAAGGGGTTTTCCACCTGTTATTTATCTTCCCACTTTCGGTGGCTAATGACATGTTCTAATCCTCGACCAAGCCACTGAAAGCTACAACTTGTGAAATTTTTACCCAAAAAAAAAGCAGAGGCTTTAAAACTGTCAGTGATATTCATATCCTTCATCGCATGAGTTAAATTCTTCATACTATCAAAATAAATTTATTTTGGGAGATAACATCTAGCTCCTACTTGGGGAAGGGAACCTCCCTGTGAGGTCCCAAGAACCCCAGACTAAATTGCCTTTCCCTTGAAGAAACTAAGTAACTTAACACTATCCTTTATGGTTCCATTAGGCATGGATTTTTATTTTGAAAGAAAAACAACCTACTATCTACTAATTTACAATCATAAGGCCTCATAGCCTCAAATAAAATAGAGCTTCAAGAACCACCCATTTATTGGGCCATCAAATACCTCTTCACCTTCCAAACTCTGCAATTTGAAGGTTTATTCTTATGTACCTGGGCTATCACAAAAGGGCCAATCCAGAAAGAGTCGAATTTTCCATGTTTCCCCTTGTCCTGTCTGACAGCATCCCACTTGAGGACCCAATCTCCGACCTGGAAGTTGTCTACCTTTGCTCTTTTGTCAAACATGCCCTTGATCCTCTGTTGATGAGCTTCTGATTTTCCTACAACTTGCGCCCTTATTTGTTGTAATTCTACCAAATCCATCATCCTTATTACCATATCATTTGGTTCATCCTCCTCTTCTTGATAGAACTTTGCCACTGGAAGGATGAGCTGGATGGGAAACATGGCCTTAGTGCCATAAACTAGTTTGAATGGAGAAGTCCCTATTGTCTGTTACCCTATCAGCCCATAAAGCAAACTTAAGCTTTAAATACCAGCTTTTCTGATTTGTCTCTAGCAGTTTCCTGATGATTCTGACTAAGCTTTTGTTGGATGACTCAGCCAGGACATTTCCTTGTGGGTAATAGGATGTGGAGTGCACCAATTGAATACCCATTGATTCACACATTTTAACTATTTATCTAGCCTTAAAATCTGGTGCATTATGAGTTACTAACCTTATTAGGCAACCAAACCTGCTGAAAATGTTCTCATATAAAAATCTCATGATGACTTGATGAGTGGCATTTCTGGTGGGTACTGCTTCTATCCATTTGGTAAAGTAGTTAGAGGCTACTAAGATCCATTTATGTTTTCCACTAGAATATGGATTTATTTCACCTATGAAATCTAGACCCCATTACTGGAAAGGACCATTCACTGTAACATGCCTAAGGGGCAAGGATTTGAGGTGTTGCTTCTTTATAAATCTTTGACATTGGTCACAGGCCCTTACAAAAGTGCATACATCAGCAAAGAGGACTGGCCAATAGTATCTCGCTCTTAAGATCTTGTGGTTTGTCGTTTTCCAGTAGTTGTGGCCTCCACATGTACTGGAATGAAAGTGATGCATGACCTATTCTGCTTCCTCTTTATCTAGACACCTTAACAAAATTCCAGACTGATCCCTCCAGTACAACAACTTGTCAATTATGCAAAACTTAACAGATTTCAACTTAAGATCTTGTGCTTGATTAGGAGTGAGATCAGGAGAAATTTCTATTTTTTTCAAAAATTGAATGATACCTAAATACCACTCACATGAAGATATGTTCTCAGCTACTGATGGACTGTTATTCTGATCTTGATTTACTTCTGTGTCCGCTGCTACCATAATCTACACCTTTGCTAATTTGACACATGTGAAATTTATTCCCATCAGTTCATATTTTTCTTTGGCCATGAGTTTTTCCAGACCTAATCCCCTTACCATCTTGGTGGGTTTCACCTCTACATCAAACTCAATGAGTTTGGCAATCCACTTAGCTCTCTTCCCATCAATGTTAGGTTGAGTCAAAACATCCTTCACAGCAGCTGAAGGGACATTTGCAATGACCTTTGCATGGAGAATGTAGATTCTGAAAGTATTCAAAGATTTTATGAGAGCATAATCCTACTTCTCAATTGGGTCATACTTTAGCTCAGCATCTCTCAGGATTTTGCTGAAAAAAGTAATTGGATGATCAAGACCTTCATCATTCTTTTGTAATAGTACAGTTGCCACTGTGTCATAAGATGCAAAAGAGAAAATGTAAAAACCCTTGGTGTATTAAATTGAGCACATAGATCTGCAAACAAACACACAGCTCACAAAGTAGATCACACAATTTACTCAGCAATTGAAGAATGAAAGAGTGCAAAAATGGCTTGCAGCTGTGAATGCTTTCATTAATCAAAAAGTAATCAGATAATTATTACAATGAAGTACAATGGCTTTAATAGCCACATGAAATTCAAATCCACATGAGGAAATTCGAATTGATAGACTCTACTTGATTGTAGGTAACTAAGACCTTGTCTAAATCACTATTGGAGGACTCAATAGTTAACTGACCTTGTCTAAACCATAAACGGAGTTCATCGGAGCTCTAAAACACAACTCAAGTGTTACATTTAGTGTTGACTAAGCCTAACTGACTATGGTAGGTGAGAAATGTGCCCCTCCTGAGTGCAGTCAAGTAAATATATCACTAACTGAATGTAGAGGACTAGAACTGAATGTAACTAACTCCTAACTTAGCTTAACTAGTCATCAAATGAACTGAACTGACCTTGGTTGGTTTCGGCACTCCCAATGGCTTCCTAAACTATAGGGATTGGTCTAGGAGGCTCCTAAACTGATGAAATTAAGTGCAATCAGTGGCAGTAAGCCTCAATTAGTGTTCCCCGCACTTTAGTAACTGAAACATGTGCCCCAATTAGGCCAAGTGACCCAATGGTGCTAATGACTATAAATAGACTGGATGGACTCCCGATTTAGATATGACTCCTAATTTAGACATATGACCAAATTTGGACAAGGGAGGATTAATAATCCTAACATGGTGTAGTCGGGACTAATTAGGGTTGGGGCCTCCATGATGGCTTTCTTAATGTCTTCAAAAGAGTTTCTTGCTTGGTCAGTCCACTTTATTTCTGCATCCTTTTTTAGCATGACTGTTATATGCTTTACCAGCTTGGAGAAATTTGGAATAAACCTTCTGGCAAAGTTTATCTTGCCTAAAAAGGACTAAATGTATCTTTTTGACCTTGGTATTGATAGTTTTTGGATTACTTCCACCCTCATCGAATCGATCTTTACACCTTCAGCTGAGACTATGTGGCCTAGGAGCTTTCCTTCATTGAGTGCAAACTGGAACTTCTTAGGGTTCGGTGATATTCCATACCTTCTGCACTTCAGAAATACCTTCCTTAAATGCTGCAAGTAGTCATGATGGCTGTGAGAGTAAATTGTTAAGTCATCCAAATATATCAACACAAATTTATCTTTTAGCCCTACAAAAGCTAGGTCCATAGCTCTCTGAAAAGTAACCCTAGCATTCATTATCCCAAATGGAATTTTAGCATACATGAAGGTGCCCTAGGGGGTGGTAAAGGAAGTCTTCTCTTGGTCATCTGGGTGCACAACAACTTGGTTGTATCCATAGAATCCATCAAGGAAGGACATGAGCCTGGCCCCTGAGACTTTCTGCAGTAGATGTTCCATCTTGGGCAGTGGATAATTGTCTTTTTTGGAACACTTGTTCAGGTTTCCAAAATCCACACACAATCTAATTTCTCCATTTTTCTTTCTTACTACTACTAGATTTGCAATCCACTTGGAATACCTATGGGGGATTAGGATCTTCGATTTAAGGACTTTGTGGATCTCTTTGTCAATCACTGGTAATAGAAGAGGGCTGATGGGTCTCATCTTCTGTTTGAAAGGAATGGTGTCCTTTTCCAAAGGAATCTTGTGCTGGATGATGTTGGTGTCACATGTTTTTAGGTCACTATACTCCCATGCAAAGACATCAGCAAACTCTTTTATCAAGCTGTAAAATTCAGACTTATGTCCAGTAGTAAGCCTAGTGGATAGATTTATCAATTTTGGATGGCTTCGGCTACCTATGTTTTTCTCTTGGATAGAAGGATCTAGCTCCCTTTTGGCAGGCTTGAAAGGGATGTCATTGTGATCAAACAGTTCTTCCAATGGTACTAGACCTCGGGTTATGTAGTTGTTGGGCAATTGGACAATATTCTGCTAAGTCACTTTATCTTTTAACTTGAGCTATTTGGATTCCTCCATGTTAAGTTTTTCCTGGTCTATGTGTATGTCAGAGAATTAATCTACTAACTGAAGGAATTTACTAAGCTCCTTATCATTTTCAAACACCCTCCAAAATTTTACATTGTCTGGCAAAGAGGGTCTATACTTGACCTAAACATCATAGCTAAGCTTAGGGGGTAAAGGGGGAACACACAGACTTGTAGAGACGGCCAGGGAATCAGCCAGGTGATTCAAAGCCCTAGGAATATATGATAGTTGAAAAAACATAAAGGAGTCTCTGAGTTTCCATACCTTGTCCCTGTAGGCCTTCAATCTGATATTTTTTGTTTGAAAAGTGTTGTTGACCTGCTATATGATGAGGTCTGTGTCTCCAAAAATATTCATGCACATGATCCCCATCTCCTTCGCGACTTTAACTCCTAGCAGCAAGGCTTCATATTCTTCTACGTTGTTAGTGGTCTTGAAATCAATCTTACATGACAAGTGAAAGTTTTCCTTAGATGGGGATATCAATACTACACATGTGCCTGCTGAGCTTTGAGCGCTAGCCCCGTCAAAATACATGGTCCAGATCATTGTCGTTACTTCTTCGGGGTGCTGGCAGGTGGGCCTAGTGAGCTTAACTGATGTTTGTTGATTATCATCTATTTGAAAAATGAAAGACCCGAAATCGATGTCTACTGCATAGATGGGGTGATTCACTGAGTGGCTCTCCTTGGTGATAATGTATGCTAGCTGATTTTCCATGTACAGCCTCTTAGTATCCCCTCCAAACATGGGAATGGTGGCATATGTTAGATCCATCTTAACGGTGCCACCTAGTCTTTTGCTCCATGATCGAGACAGTAAGTAGCCGAATTTTGGAGGAATATCGGCCACTACAATGTCCATCATTACGCTTTTCAAAGGTAGCTGCGTTAAGTTTATAGCAAGGTTTTTGATGAGGCCCAGGTACTTGAACTTCCTAGATTCAAAGGAGAATAAATCATGGTAGGGATTGGTGATGCTAAGGCCAATCTCATCCATCACATCCTTTGGCATTAGGTTATGAGAGGTTCTTGAATCCAACAGACAGTTATGGAGGATTTTATCATGGATGTTCAAAGATATATAGAATGGTGGGCAGGAGTCCTTTAGTTCTTCGATCATGGGGCCCGGGGTTACAATAGGCTTGTCATCATGCAGGTTCACAAATTTAGTGTCAATGTGCACCTTGGGCTAGAGGGAATTCAGAATGGAGGTTTTGAATGCATCATTCTTCATTAGCTCAATTAAAGGGAAAGGGATTTTAAATTTTTGAATTTTAGACTCGAGGTTGAAGGAATAATGTAGCCTATCTAGAAACATTACCTCATGAGGAGTAGGTTTGGGTTGGACTTTATCAGGTGTGGCTGAAGGTGTTGTTTTACGTAATGCTTTGGATGGGACAACCACTTTCTTTGGTAAAACATTAACCTTTCTAGTAGGTGCAGTAGGTTGCTTGACAGGTACAACATTCTTCTTGAGGGGAGCAACCAACCTAGACCTCAGTTGGTAACCTCCCTGACCATCAACCTGATAGACAATCTCTTTAGTGATTTGCTCATCAATCAAGGCTTCCTCATATTCTTCCTGTGTCAGAAAAGGATAGTCCACCTCATCCTCCATGCAGTGGATATTGTCTTCAGCTTCTCCTTCTTCTTCAATGAATTATGGATCTTCTTCTAATACAACATTTTGAAATGGAGCTATTATCCTCTAATATTCCCCTTGATTTCTCTCCCTTCTAAGAATCTGAACTGGGGGGTTTTCTCTTCTATAAGGAACAAAATTTGGGTTTCGAGGAGCAAAGTCACTTGGCCCTTTACCCCTCACTGGTAGATGTCCTTGGTCCTTCAATTTAGACATTTCAGGAGTCAGGTTATCTAACAGTTTGGTCATTTTTTCAATCTTGTTCTCTGATGCTGAAGCCCCACTATAGTCTGTTGGCTCCTTTTTCCTCTCTATCTTCCCTTTGACCTTTTGAGAGGCTAGAATGTTTAACTCTACTTCTAGGGAAACATCCTGCATGAGTGATAAGGAAACAGACCTCCTTTATTTGAGAAGTAAGAAAAAGTCAGAGTCAAAGGCATTTGCATAAGTTATCCTAGATGAGGTATCAATGGGCTTAATTTCGGTAGGGATCTTGCTGTACATATTGTTTAATCTCTTGGTAAAGTTGGAGATAGACTCCCCATTTTCTCTTTTCAGGTTGCTGAATTATGTGATATAGTAGAGGTGGTCCCTCCTTTCTCCCCAATGATTTAGGAAAATGGCATCTAGGGCCTCTATGCATGCCACTGATCTGGTTGGTAGTTCCTTAAACCACTTCCTAGCCTAGCCATCTAGGCTTTGCATAAACACCCTATTCCATACATCTTCTTGTTCTATGTTAATATTTTCAACATAGCTGTAAAAAGCCTCTATATGTTCATCAGCAACGAAATCCCCTTCCCCTGTAAACTTAGGCATATACTTGAGATAATCCCCATTAGGCATGGCTGCGAGAGGATTTGGTAGAACTAAGGGCGCATGCCTAGCTAAAAGGATCCTTTCTGTCTTGGTCAATTGAGGGGCAGCCATATTGGAATTGGGTATGGACAGGGTTTTGGAAGGTAGCACTGATGAAGCTACTTGCTGAGAAGGTGGTGGTATACTTATCCCAGTGGAGTCACCAGGGATTGGATCTTCACCAGCAGCAATGCTTGAAGATGCCCAACCCCTAGATTTTTTTTATGTATCTAAAAAATCTTGGGAATTAAGAGTTTTAGCAGAAGAAATAATAGCAAAAATATTTCTTGAAATACCTGGTGTATATTTTGTGCAGTACTACTGGTCTTTCTTAGTAAAGCCCTAGATTTCCTCAAGATTTATTTTGGATTTGAAACAGGTGTTGCTAGTGGCCCCTTTGGGTTTGCTCTGGTACTTGGTCTTCTTGAAGCCACCTTATATCAATGCAGTTTCCAGATAGATTATTACAACCATAATAATGTCCAAGCTTTTTCTATCATCAAAGCATGGATCTATGTCATCTCCCAGGGAAGATGAGCTTCAATCTCCTGTCCCCGGCAACAACGTCGGTTTGTTATCACTCCAGGAAACTCCTCTAGGTTGTAGCTTGAGGATGCCTGGTAACTTAAAATGTTTTTAGGGTTTTCTGATATGGATCAAGTCAGGTGACCTATATAACCTCCCACTCTCAAGACATGCATGAATCTCACTCAATTGCAAGGATTTTAGTTACAACTTGTTCAATAATTTGACAATAAGGTGTAGGGATGGAGAACTCATCAAGCTGGAAGGCTTACATATAAAACAGATGCATATAAATGGCTAAATCCTAACAAGTATGGTACTTATAAATCAAATCACATTAACTCACCAATAGGATGACAGCTATTAGCTATTAATCAACTTGAAAATCACCTAAATGCACATTCAGGCAGAAGTACAGTAAAGATAAAGATGATGGCTGAACAATTCATTACAAAAGAGCTTATAATTAGAATAAACAAGATGAGATGCTTGACAATAGAATAGGATTACAAATCTATGAAGTCGAACCCTTATTATAAAATCAATCATGGGCTTCATAGCCTTCTACAAAAATGACAGATACTGAAATCCGATCCGTTTACACAAAAAATACTTGAAAGTGATAGTTTTCTCAAATTAGGGCTTCAAACCCTTGCTAGCTATTTGTCTATCTATTGTGAATATCTAGTTCATTGAGCGAACTTTTAATAACTGAACTAGTCACTGATAATCACCACTGCTGGTCCAGTGTAAAATTGCCGTAAAAAACCAGTGTTTCGGCAATTAACTTAAGTGACCTTTCTTGTTTAATCCGCTGGAGTTTTCTACCTTGTTTCCATGGTCGTTGATCAGAAGCTCTGTCTTCTAGACCGTCGGCACCTTAGACCGGAACACTGCCTTTGTTTCGGAGGTAAAATGAACTAATTTTATCGTTGTCAGAAGTCGTTTGATGAAGGAATCGGGACATTAGTCCTCTATTCCACTGATGGGCAGTATTGTTATTCGCCGATGTGCAACATCACCTTTGTTTTATTTGTTTTCAAAACTTTATATTTTTTAACTCTCAGTGATTTTTCTTTATCCATGTTAGAGGTAAGTAGAAGTTTGAATCAGAGCTTTAGTTCTCTATGCCGCCACTATTTCTGAGACTCAAATGACTAACATCACGATGGTTTCTTCATTGGTGATTGAAAGCTCTGTCTTCTAGCCCATCGACGCCGCAAGTCTCAACGTATCGATGCTTTCCATCACTAGCTCGTTGGTGATCGGAAGCTGTAATCATTAACATGTCGAAACTTCTTTCTTGAACGCTGCCGTTGTTTCAGAGGTGAAACAAACTAATCTTCTCAGCATCAGCGATCGTAACCCCAAACCACCAACCATCGACACTTTAAAACACTAACCATCGGAACTTTAAACCACTAGATTCTCCGTAGTGGCGGCGCCATAGTCGACTAAAACTCCGAAACGTCGGCATAATATAGGACTACGTCTCCGATCACTGTTTAAAAATGTTCCAATGGTAGTAAAAAACTTAGCAATTCGCTGAAGGGGTTTTCCACCTGTTATTTATCCTCCAACTTTCGATGGCTAATGGGATGTTTTGATCCTCGCCCAAGCCACTGAAAGCTACAACTTGTGAAATATTTACCCAAATAAAAAAACAGAGGCTTTCAAACTGTCAGTGATATTCATATCCTTCATCGTGTTAGTTAAATTCTTCATACTATCAAAATAAATTTATTTTGGGAGATAACACAATCCAATTCCAAATATGTATTCAATAACAAGTCTCATTCCAGATCATCTCAAAAGGGAGATCTTGTACTTCTGTGGGATAAGAGAAAATAAGAACTAAGAAAACATGAAAATTTCGAGAGTCTATAATTGGGTTGTTAGAAAATTGATGATATAGTTAGCCCAAACTCCTTTAACTTTAGTCATTTGGATTGTGAGAAGCTTTAGTTTCTTGTGAAATATCAAGCCCTAAAACTATTCTTCAAAGGTAACATCTGATTCTTAAGGCCAACATCCAAGCAAAATAAAGTAGGTTTTGTATCAACGTTAAATTAATCAACAATATATTAGAAGTGTTGTTTCATTTCATTTAGCATGTGATGTTTTCTTATTTCATTTTAGCATCCATGCATTTCCTTGTGCTATTTATATTTGTTGGTGATAATTTGTGTAGATTATAGGTTGAGATTATAGGGTTCTCATGGACTACAAAGAAGAGAACATGTCCCATAGTTAGAGCCAATTGCTACCCCACATTTTGCATGTGGGTTAAGGAAAGGATTGAAGATGATGGTGAGTCAAATATCTACAATTATGAGGATTCTATAAGCAAAATTTTAAATATTATGGTCATCATTACATCTATTTTTACATGTTCATGTTGTAAAATATTGTAAAAAGAGAGATAGCACTTGTAATTGTTTATAAAGAGCCAATTTGTAAGGTATAATAAGCCCTACCATGATAGTTGTGCTAGGAAAGTGACCCGTGCATTTTTATTGATATATATTTATCCCTTTGTGGTCTATCCCATTCAAATTTATTTCACTTCGGAAAATACTCCAAAGTCATGAGCAAGTTCTAGTACACCTTCCATAGGAATTGAGCTTTCTTCACCATTGACCTATTACATCTCGCTTTGGGTCACCATGGACATGTGTCAATTCAATCCTAGTTATGATAGTCTTTTAGGAGTCCCTCTTACACTTAGTTATGATTACTGGGGCATGCTGGTGGTTAAAACATAAGTTGGATGGTTAGGGGTTCCTTTTCTTAGCTCAAGCTTCGAGATTTACGTTATTTGCATCCATTTCCCTTCAAACCCGATTTCCCTTTTCTCGTGTTACACCCTCACTATATTTCTATGTCTCATGCAAATATATGTGCATGCCACCTTGGATGCCTATTAGGCCTAGAGATATCCTTGTTTTACTTGTCAATACACGTGTTGGACCTTCCTAGATCTTTTCTTAATCTCAAAAACCCAAATACCCTCTTCCTTTTGCAAGTTGCATCCCTCTTTTTTTTTCATTTACTCACACAAGTGATTCATCCACCTTATCTAACCTTTTTTCTCTCATGTGTGAGGTGTTGGATCATTATTCTAAAATCGTTGCACATTGTCTAAGGAGTGAGTTGCATGATCTAACCTTCTAAACCACACACATGTCTTTTTCCTTCTAGAAGATTCATTCCCTAGCTAATTTGTCCTTGTTTTGAGCCAATTCGTCCCCTTCTAGGTGAGGCGTCTATTTCTCATTGACTTGTCAAGTGTTTGTTAGAACCACCTACATTACTTTATATTTTTTTAACCTTTTTCAATAAGAGAAAAGCCATATTTATATTATAAGTATATGAATATAAGACACAAATTATAGTAAAAAGTCCAACAATGAATCCCAAAAACCCAAAAGGACAACATCAGAAATAAATGGTCCAAAAGAGATGCAATAGAGGCATATGAAAAAAGCTTTTTTTTTCTAGTTATGGAATAGATCTGGGGTTTTAGAGAAAGTAATAATATTTTAGTGAAAAGGGAATTGAGTGTCAAGTCCTATATAAAGAGACTTTCTCTCTCATTTCTTTGGTTGGTTGTGTTTGTACACTCTATTGAACATCAATGCTAAAGGATTTGGAGAAAAAAATATTGGGATCTACTTGTGTATGTGTGGCTCATTTATTGCTTCATGCTTATAGCTGGAGGTAACATCTCAATAACATTCCCATTTATTTCCTTTTTAATTAGCCATATTATTCTTTGTTATTTTACTTGAAAGGGAGTGTTTTTTCATCCTTTCCTTTATTTGTATGGTGCAATGCTACCCCCTTACTTATAGAGGGAAAACATAAAGGAAAAGAATGAGAGTTTTATGGATGTGGTACTAGATTCACTTCTCCGAGCAAGATGTACAACCCATTACAATTCCTCCTCTAGTTATTCCTCCCGATAGATTACTCTTTTGAGCATCCTCCATTCATCCTTAGATGGTAGGAGAGATACTCATAGTTATTCTAGTGTCTCGAGTGCCCCATGACAATGACAATTTTTCTAGTTTTGCAATACAACGTTTGGATCCACTCTCGCTATACATTTTCCTCTCTTGGATCAACTCTCTTCATATCTCGCTTTGTATATTTTCTCTAGGACTAGATCTCAATTTATTTATTTAGGGTTAAGTTTAAGTTATATTTTTAGCTTTTATAGGAGCTACTTTTGGAGCTCCAAATTTGTATTGTTATCATGGTACCACATAGTCCCATTGACCTACTTTTGTGCTCATTTGTTGGACACTGATAAAATTAGCTTATATTATATTATTTCCCTATGTGATATTCTATTTAAGGTCCTTCCGACACGTCACGTAGATTGAGCTTTCCTTATATAAATATTCTTCTTTTGACGGGCTAAATAAAGCCCTCTTGGTAAGCCTTGGGTGACTTCTGATTCCCTTTATTATTTTGTCACTAATATCTTCTTACAACCCCCCCCCCCCTCGCCACACACACATATATATACATTTAAAAAAATATTTTCCCTTTAAGGTGAAATGTGCTAACCCTAAAGGAGAACCTTACTTAGATTTCACAATTATAGATCTATATTTTTATTGCAGATTTTTTTATTACATATAGTAACTAAATTTAGAAAATAAACCGTAAAATTTTATCATAGAATATCCAAATTTATTTTTCTTTTTCTTAAATATTTGTACTTTTAAAAATCAATTTCAAGTAGACTTAGTCATTGACTAAATTTTACTTCATAGATATATTAATTTCGTAATCAAATTTTAGTTGCTCCGTTGTGATTTGATTCATCTTTTATTGTTAGTAGTTTTTAATATTTTTAATTTGAAAAACAAAAATTTCATACATTAAAACTGAATTTTCTTATTCATTTATTGATTTTAAGGGTTATATATNATTTATTTAGTATTCATACTCTTCTCATAATTTAAATTTCTCTTGAAAGCTTCCATTAACATAAATATAAGGGAAATTCATAGTGGCCCTCGGAACTTATTTAAAGTGGATTTAAGCCTTAATCAAATTATTCTGAATAATTTAGTTGCTTGAATATTTTAGTTTACATTTATTATTCATTTTTGGAATTATATTAATTTAATTAGTGATTAGAATCACCTTTAATCTTTTAATTACTTTCAAAGTCATTTAAATTATTTTTGGACTTAAGTTATTTAAATTTGAATTATGCTTATGTTATTTATTTTTGGGGCTTAAGTTATTTGAATTTGAATTATGCTTTTTATTTTATTTCACATAATCTACTGATTTATATTTTCATGATTTAATTAAATTAATATAAAACAATGTATCCATTAAAGTATGTATTCATCCTTGTGGTATTTACAAGCTCTAGGGTTTTACTATATACTATGTGATCTTCATTTAGTGAAACCATGTCATAACACCTTCCTTCATGGGATATTAAAGAATGCCCTTAATTTCACTAGAAATGGATAATTACCTACAAAAACCTTTTTGTTGATCCCCTCCCAACATATATTTCCAATTAAAATAACCCTAATTTTAGGATATACTCCCTATTTTTACTATAACCCTTTTTTATACTCCCCAATATCTATAAACTTTTCATACCCTACACCCTGCTCCCCAATACGTACAATATATTGACATATGAGCACAATAGGTAATTAAACCAATAACCAACACACTTATTTGGGGTTTTATAATACTTAAGAATTGGTTACAGTGGTGAGATACATTCTATAGCAGATATTTCATGCAATCTGACTTGATCTAAGATGTGTAGATGATTTTGGCTTAGAGAGAGCCTTTGATTCTTTAAATAGGCTTATTCTTCAAATCCCTTCAGGTTATGCTACTACCCTACTTCTTCATTTCCTCTCTAGCTCTCTTCCCATTGAATTTCCTTCTTTTCCGTAGCCTTCATATTTAATGGGTTTCTTTGGAAGGCCAACCTTCACAATGGTTTGTTTCCTCTTCGAAGCATTATTAGACTATTGAATCAAATTTGTAAATTAAATTGTGTTAATTATAAAGTTAAAAATAAATGATTTTCTAGATGATCCATTTTGGATCAACATGGATGTGAACATTGTGATGGATACCTTCTTTTTGTTGCCCCCTATTCAAATTAAGGGGGATTGTTGAAAATAGCGGTGTACTATTCTTTTGGAAATGAACAACCTTATATTAAGTTTGTTATGTATACATCCACTATTATTTTTGGCAATGTATTGAATTGGATATTTATACACTCACTCTCATGTTTTGGAATGACTAAACTTATATTGAGTTGGGAATTTATATACCATCTCTCATTTGTATTCTTTATTTTTCTATGTGGCCCCTTCTTCATCTTAAAGGGGGGTGCCAAAAATGTTGTATGCTTCACTATGAAGTACACTATTTTATAAATTATATTATTTTAAATGCAATCTTTTCATGAAAAAAATATTTGGTAATTGTTAATCAGAAGTACTCTCTCTATATGTGATATTTTTTACAGGAAGTTTGTTGGTGACAATCTTGTAATAGGTATTATGTATACCTAGTTTCTAGAGAGGCTTGTTTCACCAAGAGTAGTGAGGTGCTCTATAGCCCAGCATTGGGGAGATGTTGTAATGTAATATAATGTTACACTACAAAAAATAAAAAGTAGTTAAACAATTCATATCGACTCATAAAATAAAAAATTTAAAATCAAATTCAAAGTAATTAAAATATATATATGAGTTGATAAAATAAAAAATCAAACACATAAATCCATCTTAAACTCAAACTTACCTGTAAATTTTTCTAAACTTGAAAAAAAGTTAAGATTAAAAAAAATTACACCTCAAGAAATTTGATTCCTCTCGGTGCTTAGTAGATCCAAGTTTAAGATGGATCTATGTTGGTCATACTCTAGTCCAATGTAATCATTATATGCATGTGCGTCTGTGTGTGTGTGTGTGCGTGTGTTATTCTATCCATGTTGAGATTAAGATATAGTAATTGATAGATTAATTATTGGTAATTGTTAGTTATAACTATAGTAAAATAATGTATTCATAATAATGATAATATTTTTTGTAATGTTCAACAATAAAAAAAAGAATAATAATTTAAAATAAAGGAGTACCATAATAATTTTTGTTTTGATGGGGTAGTTTTTTTATAATAAAGTTTGAGCCAAATTTTTTTTTTGACATATTAGACACTTCTTTGAAATTTTTGGCATATATATGTATGTGGAATTAGTCTATTTAAAATGTATAGTGATAACATGTCACGTCCCCTCCCCTCCTCTCTCGGTGAGGAGAGGATGCAACTCAACTGTTGCACTGTTGTCTATCAAACTGGGGGATCTCAGCCCCATGAACATAAACAAAAAATGCAAAGAAAATAAAATATATACAGATGCATAACAAATGCAAATACAATGGAAGAAACACATTGCAAGAATTCTATATGTTCATAAACATTCATAAAAAAATACAGTTGCATAAATTAAATACACAAGAAAATACTTATCTTGGAAAAGAGATGCCCAACAAATAGCTATGTCGCTGCAACATTCCACCCAACCATAGGAAAGTGTGCTCATGAATATCTCAGCACCATTGCCACTCTTGAGTTAGGCATGATTTCCATAAGGAACTAGGGAACAATAGGCTCATACATAGCCACATACATATCAAAATTCGGCCAAGCCAATCAATAGTTGGGTTTATCAGGATGCTAAGATAATGGAAAGGGAGAATTGCTAAGGTAATGAGCTCAACCACAGAGCTATGGACACATTTACCAGATCTATCTAGTTTGGAATCCACAATACCTACACACCAAACACAAGGAAGTACTTTGTTCACTGCTACACAATCCCTCGGGCCATACCTTCCCTTCTAGTTCTCTTCATGGTGTGGATAAAATATTTTCCATCCACTCTTGATTTGCCTTTTAGGTTTCTCTCTTCACTAGGTTTATAAAGCCAATTTTGGGCATCTTGCACTCCTAAGTCTTTCATACCAAAAGAGGGATGCACACAACAACCAAAAACAAGTGTTGGGTCTGAGAAAAATGTCTTGGCAACCAAAAACAGATTGGTAGAAGGGGAAAACAATCCTCTGATAGAAAATTTGATTTCAAAAATTCCTATGGATTCACAAGGGAAAAAAACGACCTCTTCAAACCCCCAAATTGTGGTTCTCTTCTACCCATTCACTCAGCAATACAAAAACGGGTTTTTCCATCCATGGAAAGATGAGGAAATGCAGAAAACGTGAGGGAAAAACACACAACAAGATCCAGTTGCTTGAGACAATGAAGAGCGTGAATGAGGAATGGCTTGGGCCCCAATTTCTGGGTGACAACTTGCCCCATAAGCAAAAATTCTTTTTCCAAAAATTATGGGTTTTCCCAATACGAATTTAACTGCCATACTCTTCCATTCCCAAGGCATTAACTGCCTCAACCAAGTTCTAGAAGAAATAAATGATTGGGCACAAAAGACAAAATGGGTAGTGGAAAGCTTTATGGGTTCTCCCATTGACATTTGGATTTACCATATTGGCTCATGGGTTTGAATAATTTCCCTCCCTATTGCTTGTGAAATCATGCCCCCATCTCTTTCTTGCATTGCATAGCTAGTTGTGGGTATTTTTATTAAATTACATATTTACATGATGTCTCAATTTTATAATGCGTCTCATTAGCATGATAACCATATGCATCAATTTTAATTATCGATACATAAAACAATAAATCCATGGTGGGGCCTTGGACTTGACCTCCTCACCATGATTTAATAACGATATTTACATCATATACAATTTTAATACAATAGGAGTCAAAACGGGATATTACATTCAAGGATTTCAAACTATTTTAATTTCCAAGGATTTTATATAGTTTATATCATAATTTGGCAATTTTTAGGGTGAAAAAAGTTTACCCAATCAAAATTGGGCGAAACAGGGCTTCAAAAAATGCAAAATGGTGAATCCTTTTTTGGAGAAAAACCCCAAAAAATCACCCATGGGATAAATTTTGCCCCTAAAATTATCCCTGATTACATTACATCAACAAAGATTCATGAGGTTGCATGGCATTGGTTGGAAGATTATCATCTGTTGGATACCAACCTATACTAATAATAATCTGCGATTACTCTAATTTTCATTTCATCATATCTACTTTTCTTTTCATTCTTTCTCTTTCTATGTTTTATTGCACCTTTTAAGGCAATTACTAATCCTAAAATATGCTCCCATTTTGAGTAAAACTTGTCTAATTATAATCTAAAACCAGCCTTGAATCTAGAAATGTCTCAGAATGTGTAATGTGAACACTCCATTTTATTTGGAATGTTCTTTAATGGTGATGTTTCCATCTTTTTCTATTATGCAATATGCATGTAATAAATTTTTGCAAGCTTCTCTACAAAAAAAAAAAACTAAGCAAATTTGACCACATAGAATGGTATGACTTGTTAATAATGAAGCAATATTCCAATACATATGGAGATGATGGTATCTTAAGTATATGTTTAAGTGCATATGGAAATGATGGCATCTTATGTACATGTTTAATTTTATGGTGTCAAAGTAGAGGCATCATTCGATCTAGCATTAGGGGATATTTGAGGTCTAAAATGGGCCTCATAAGGAAATAATTAAATAAGAGTTATAATAATAAAATAAAAGCTATAAATTTTGGAGGGGAAAAAGAAAAAAGTTATTTTTTTGATCGTATTTTTGACATATCTCC
The DNA here is from genome assembly GCA_001517045.1 of Pseudotsuga menziesii. Lineage (NCBI taxonomy): Eukaryota > Viridiplantae > Streptophyta > Pinopsida > Pinales > Pinaceae > Pseudotsuga > Pseudotsuga menziesii. Next base: position 53,556 of record LPNX010923403.1, read on the forward strand.
GTATCGGTTCACCCAAATTTCAATTTTTGGGGACTCATTGGATGGGGAATTTGATTCGGCATCCCACCCATCCCCACACTGCATACTTATGAGGTACCCATGGCACCCAAAAATGAAAATTTCAATAAAATACGTAATTTAATATTTAAATACATTTTCTTATTGAAATTTTCATTTTTAGGTGTTGTGTGTACCTCATAAGTATGCAGTGTGGGGATGGATTGAATATTTTTCATCCAACAATTCCCCAAACGCAAAATTTCAGATAAATCACACAAGAATTGCTCAAATAATCACAACATTAATATTCATTAATTAATCAATAATATAATGATTATAGAGTAAATATAATTTGAATCATGTGGATAGGATCCGAATCTACCATCTCAAGCTGACTGAATAGCTAACTAAATTTTACTGAATAGATAACTAGGTGTGTCTAAATCATTGTCTAACCTCACTAGTCTAACTCTAGATGTCTAAATCAGTCTACAATCAGTTAATTGATGAGGTAGGTGGGAAAAGCGTTCCACTCTCCATTCATGCATGCAAAACTGGCACTAGGCTAACGGAAAGGCATATAACTAACTGTAACTAGAGGTTAACTTGACATAACTTCTTACCAACCATGACCAACTGATGGAGGATGCTGGTGGCACTCAGAGTGGGCTCCTATAATGTAGGGATTGGTCTCAGAGGCACATAAAATCATGCATGCATATGCTGTAAGTGGAAGATAACCTCTATATCTATTCCAGGAACTCTAGTAAAGTAATAATGTCTTCCTAAGTTAGGAAAAATGACCAAATAGACTATATTGCACAAAGGAGAATTAATTAATCCTAACAGCGGTTACTTGGAGAATCATTTTCCTATCTTAGGAAGAATATGGGGGTTATCCCTCATCATTAAAAATTAACTAAAAGGATGAAAACCTTGTCACATGAAGAGGATAAATGTTGAAAAAAGGAGATGCACTCACAGGGGGACTGATTTTAAAATCTATGGTCAATTAGTAAATAATTCTGAGCAGTTTTGATAATCTCAAAGGCTGATTGATGTTGCTGATATGAAATTGTAATACTTATGATTTATATTGCTACATATTGAAATTAATGTGTTAAAGCACACGAGAACCATTAGAGGAAATTTCAACTCAAAATGGGCCTCCTAAAAAAAATTAATAAAATAATAGTTAAAATAATAAAATAAAATTTATTAATTTTAGACGAAGAAAAGAAAAAACTAATTTTTTGTTTGTATTTTTGACATATCTCCTCGTTTTTTTACTCAAATTTCGATCGGGAGAGATCATTGGATACAGAATTAAAATCCACATCCAAAGAGTACCCATTTGACATACTTTTGACGGACCCCACTACCCCAAAAACAAGAAATACCTCAAAAAATGTGATGATGACATCATCATCACATTTTTTCAGGTATTTCTTGTTTTTGGGGTAGCGAGGTCCATCAAAAGTATGACAAGTGGGAACTCGTTGGATGTAGAATTTAATTCCACATCCAATGAGCTCTCCCAATCGAAATTTGAGTAAAAACACAGGGAGATATGTTGAAAATACAAACAAAAAAGTACTTTTTTTATGATACCTATCACCAAATTTATATTAAAAAGGTGTTTAAGACCTATATGGTATTTCATATTTAAAGCAATTTCATTGGCTAACACATGATGACATGGAAATTTGAATTAGAGTTAAAAGGCCCATTTTGAGTTTGAATTTCCTCTAATGGAGATCATCGTTGAACGAGAAATGCAAGTACACTTTGTTGTGTTGCTTATATATGATTACAAGCTATAACATTCTAAAGATATATGAAAACATGGAGCAATGTTACAGAGGGGGTTTCATTTCTAAAATTTATCATTGTTATCAAAAGCAGAGAAAAAACTCCTTTCCAATGTCAAAGGAAGGTGTTTCCAATCAATGCCAAAGGGGGACATTATTGATTAAATTGACGTTTTTGGCAACATAGATCAACACAGAACCACAGAGTTTGAAGTTGGTTTGTTTAAATAGATAACAATGGGGAACAGATCCGTGAAGTAAAAGTGCAAAGGAGATAGAGGTCCGTAAATCCAAAGTAGATGTTCTGCAAGGATCATAGATTGACAAACGAGAAGGAATTCGCAAGAGTTCAACTGCTCACGTAGTGTTCCATAGGAGAAATTATTTGGAGTTTAATTGCCTGAATGTATGAGGAGTTAGAAACAAAGGTTAAAGTTCATGTAGATTGTGGATCTGATAGCCAACATAGATTACGGCAGGACCACTTGCAGATATGGCAGTTGTAAGGAGTTGTGGATGACAATTTGTGGAAGCCTGTTTTGAAAAAGTTGAAGGGCAACCCTGCAACCCATAATTGCGGAAGGAAAGAGTTCCCACATATTGTGGAAAGGGTGATTGTGAAAAGATCATTATGAAAGGTTAATTATGGAAGGAGGATGTGAAAGTTAACCCACAATTCTGGGAGGAAGGAATTCCCATAGATTCTGAAAAGAACGATTGCAGAAAGATCGTTAAAGAGGGTTAATTGAGGAAGGAGGATGTGAAAGTGCACCCGCAATTACAGAAAAAATGCACGCTCGCAAATTGTGAAAAGATGATTTACAGAAAGATAAATGCAAAAAGGTCGTTGTGGAAGGATTTTTGTTCGACGCTCTGAAATCGCCTGAGAAATTTCTGAAGAGTCATGATGAATATTTGTGAATTTTAGATGAAGAGGCACATTTGAGGGTATATAATAAAATATTTAAACCTTCATATAAGTGTCTTTGTACATTCAATTGGAAGATATAAAGGTGTACAAAAGTCAACGATCAAATTATTATAACAGGGAGTTTGGGAGGTGCAAGGACAAGCTGTAAGCCTGCAATGGGCTGTAGCCTCCTTCTAGTTGTTGCTGGTAAACACGGTGTTGGTGAATCCTTTAGTTGTACATGAAAAAATTGGGTGTTGGTGCATCATGTAAGTTGGTGCTTGCAAGCTATTTGTAAATTTAATTTTGTAGTAATAGGAAGTATTGGTGGTTTTCCCAATTCGATTTCCACGATAATATTGTGTGTTTCGTTTTCATTGTTGATTTTGTTTGAACCTAAGAAACTTTACGCTCTGACTTCTTTCTCTTTTCATATTGCAGGAATTCATTGAATTATCTGAGTGATGAATGTATATGAATGAAGGTTCATTTTTTCTTCAGGGAAGGAATATAAGCCAGAGTAGGATACATGAATTTGGGACATGATCCATGATCCTATGGTCAGACCCACGATCTTACAGCCAATCCAAAGTTAGCACATAACATAGTTATCATGAATTACAAAGGAATGAACATAGAACCAATAAAAAGTCATAAATAAACCATAAAAGCCATTTATTCAAATTATAAAACCATTTTCCAAGGCTCTCGTACACCATCCTTACTTAGAATTCACCATAATTAATTATGTCATGTTATTCCTCATTCCAGCAACGCACATGTGAACAAATATGATGTTTCAAGCTGTAGAAATGTGAAAAACAATGCAAAACATTCGAATGTCATTTCAAACATTTAAAAATAATTCCTTGGGATGATTTTAAACCTATATGAGTGCTTAAGACATACGTATATGCAAAAGAGATTATAAATTACCAAGATCTAGGTTAACATTAACATTAAGACTTGAAATGCAATGTAGTTTAAAATAAGGAATTATTTATCACTACACAACTTAACTGGGTGAAAATAAGTTCAAAAATAACAAGACTGGGAAGAAAAGTGAAGAAATTACGATAACATATCTAGGACTAACGAGTGGTTCATGTTCATTTTCGCGAGTGTCACCTAAGGTGTTCACCTTATTGTGCATGCAAAGTATAATCTCATCATGGATTTTTTCAATTCATGTGATTAGTCTTATATTATTTTGACGGTGTTACAGATCAATCCCATTAAAAATGAGTTGTTTTCTACTCAGGATCATGGTTGTGAGTATGAAGAGGTTTAACTTGCAATCACAAATCCAAGTGCAAGGGGTAAGTTCACACTGGTAGTCCTTAATTATCGATAGTTGTTGAGTTGTGATGAAAATGGGATTTTTGGGTTTTCACGATGATAAAACCGTACATGTTGATTCTTCTCTTTCATAGCATTTTTAGACTTATGGTTTATAGCTTGGTGAGTTACTACTATATTGTGCAGTTTTTGTCGTTTATTCCCCTTCACTTGGATGGTAATGACATAGTGTATTTTGACCATAGGGGGCCATGTGACACTTTGAATGTGTGGATTAATCTACTAGCTGGTTACTGTCACTTGACAATTATCTATCCTTCAGTCTAGAAGGTTGATTTCATAATTTGTGGTAGTTCCATTATGTGCTATGTTAATTGGTATAGGCAAAAAAATAAGTTATTTAAGGACTTTTAAAAATCATGTTATTTTTGTGATTTCAAGGTTGGGCAATGTAATCCATGTTTTTGTGATTGTAAGCTCGAGCAATGTAATCCCTATTTTTGTGATGGCAAGCTTGGGTAATGTAATCTAGGAGGGATATGAATTGAAAGATATTAATTTATCCATTCAACGCAATATGAGGTTTTTGCAAACAACCCACCAACAAGTTTGGACTAAGCATATTAAAAAAGAAATTGCTTGACACCTTAATCCAAGATTACAATGAAAATTATGTTGCCATTATATTTCCATGCATGATCGCTACCAAGAGACAATGAATTTCTTTACAAGGAAGCAATGTGTTACTCTCAAACAAGGACTTTCCATAGTTTCAATGGGTTGGACATGCTCACAAAAGGAATATTGTTGAGTCATTTGCACAGAGACAAAAGAAAGTAGAGCATACATCTTATTTAGTCTTAAATAAAATTTCATATTTAATATGATATATTAGTAGTTTAGATTTCTCAAAAAAGTGGTTAAAATTGAAGTATATTAAAATTATATATTAAATATATAGAATGTTAGAATTTACATTAAAAATTTATATTTTTACACATGGGTGATTCCATGAAGGTGGGTAACACTCTTTGGCCAAATTTGGCGATGAAAATCTGATTTTTTACTCGTCTGCTAGATAGAAGCCCTCGAAACGCATATATGCCATGTGAATTTTGACTTGTAGTAAAAAAACAGATTGTAGAATATTATGTTGGCTTCCCAATGATATTTTTTTAAATATTCTAATGTCATTTGATCTGTGAAATTTTGCTTTAAAGAACTGTGTGACCTTAAGAATTTGAAGAAGTTAATAAGTGGCTCGTGTCCAACCCCAATAATTCAATCTTATATTAATATATATATGACCATGATCTACACATGATGCACTCTGATCTGCATATTTGTTTGTTAATTTATTTCGCTGTATACAATTATTTATTATTTTTCGAAAGTGACCACATCTGATTTTACCATCATTTTATACACATGTGTGTCCATCCCAGCTTTTTTTTCACTGTTTGCAGAAATTAAAAAACCAAATATACCCTTTTGAAGAGGACAGGCCGATGTGTGCGCTATGCATTTTTACGAAAGTTTTGAATGTGTATATTTTACCCTGCATATTTTTCTTTGAGCTGTTTTGAAGTTGTTGTCTAGTTTTCTAAGTGTAAGGTTTAGAACTAATTAAAAAAAAAACTATACGAATGCTCAAATTCCTGCATGATATCTCAATGGATAGAGAATTCGGTGACGAATCTATCAGTATGAACTCCGCTCAGTTGTGTGCCATGAATGGCAGGGTTTACACCCGTGGAAGCCACAAAGAAACATTGATTTTCTTGAAAGAGGGCTAAATCTCTTCTTTTCAAGCCCTCAGTTGAGGTATTAAGCCCGATCAAGGTATTTAAATACCTCGATTGAGGGTTTATCGGAACCTCGATCGAGGCTTTGATAAACCCTTGATTGAGCTACTCTTAAAGTCTTGAAAAAAATATTTGTACATCACTGCCAACATACTAGCTTATTTTTTCGGGATATAAGCTTTAGCTTATATATGTATTCTATATAATGTTATGTTCATGTAGGACATTTTAGAAATGGGTATCAAGGACCCATCTAAAAGAATTTAAAAGAAAAATTACAAAAGAATAAAGAGGAAATGGGAAATTATAATTTTTTAAAGATGGTAAATGTAAAAAAAAAAACATAAGTGAAAAAAAAACTAAAAATAATGAAATATCAAATAAAAAAGAATAAGAAGAAGGATACTTTTAAATATATCATTAGTATATTTTTTTTAAATATTAAAATTGAAATACATTTAAAAAAATGTAAATTATATTTTTCCACAATGTATTTACCCTAATATATATATTTCATGTTAAATATGTAAAAGATATAAGATTAAATACATATTTTAAGATATTGAGATATCAAAAATTTAATATAATGATGATGCTAATTAAATTTTATTTAGTAATTTATATTTATTAAAAAAATGTTAAATTTGAAGTATATTGTTTTATAAATTATATTAATTTACACATTGTTTTTATGAAAAAGATTGGTAATTGTTAATGAGAAGTGCGTTGCTTATATGTGATAATTTTTTATAAGATGTTTGTTGGTGAAAATATTGCCATAAATGCTATGTATACATAGTTTCTAAAGAGGCTTATTACTAAGAAAGTAACAAGGTGCTTTGATATTAATAAAAGTAGCCATGTACTTAGATGTTGTAAGGTAACTTAAAGTTACACTACAAAAAATAAAAAGTAGTTAAAAATTTCATGTGCGTTCATAAAATAAAAAATTAGAATTAAATAAAAAAGTAATTAAAAAGTCTACATGGGCTAATAGAATAACAAATTAAAACCAATATAAATCCATCTTAAACCCAAACTTTAAGTGTAAATTTTTCTAAACATGTAAAAAAGTTAAGATAAACAAAATTACACCTCAAAAATTGGATTCCTCTAGATTCTTAGTAAATCTGAGTTTAAGATGGATCTAGTCACACTCTAGTCCAATGTAATCATTCTACATGTGTTGTTAAAATTAAGTTACAGTTTAGTTAGATTGAGTGGTAATTGTGTATTCTTAATAATGATAAGAATTTTTTGTAATATACAACAATAAATAAAGAATAACAATTCAATTGGGTAAAACATAAGGCGGGGAGAGCTCTGCTAGGGTTTGCAGGGATTTTTCGCTAAGTTGTCGAGCGGCACTGCCTAGCCACTAGGGCCATCTGTTCGCAGAAGCTGGCTAGTTCACCGGGCGGTTTGGCCTCCCCAGGTGAACCCCTGATGGAGTCAGGCTCTTCGAGGCCCGGTGGGATCAATGGGGTGGGCCCAATCGCAAAGGACCAACTGGAGGGTTCATCCACCGACCGAAAGATTGGTGTGGGGGGATACCTGCCCAAAACCCCCACCATTCCAACAGTTCATGTTTGATCAGAGAAGGTGAGGGGAATGATCGAGCTCTAGAAGGAAAAGGCTCTAATTGGAAATTTCGTGGGGATTTGGACCAAGGAAAAGGATATGGTTAAATGGATCAGCAGCGTTTGGAACCCTAAAGGTCACTATGATCTGCAGTTCAGCTCTAAGGGTTTCTTCATGATTATTTTCTTCAACCAGGAGGACCGTGACCGTATCTTGGAGGGAGGCCCTTATTTCTTTTTTTTCTTTGGTCTTTACCTCCATCCATGAAAGGAAAGATTCAACCCTGAAATAAAGGACATGACTATGGCCCCAGTCTGGATCCGTCTCTTCTACCTCCCAAGGGAATATTGGGATCTGGAAACCCTGAGGAACATTGGAAATACCCTAGGAGAGTTTATTAAGGTGGCTGAGAAAACAAAGGCCCAGAGGTATACCTCCTTTGAAAGGATTTGTGTTTACCTGGATCTCTCCAAGGAGCTGCTAGAAGCTATAAACCTAAGTTGGGAAGATGAAGAATGGATCCAACCCATTGACTATGAGTAGATCCTCTTCAGATGTAGACAATGTCATGAATACGGTCACTTGGGACGGAATTGTCCCCAGATGGTTGCAAATCCTGTCCCAGCAAACCATCACCTATAGAGAAATGGGACTCCCCCTGATGGCTTCACCCAGGTCAAGAAACGCAAAAGGAGCAAGGTCAGCATGACACCAAAATCCAAAAAAGACACGGAGACACGGGAGACCTGATCTAGGAATGCTTTCAAGATCCTTAGGGACATGGTAGAGGATGGCACACCTAAGGAAAAAGAGGAGGATTCCCAGCCCATCGAGGACATCAATGCCCCGGACAAGATGGAAACCCAATAGATGGAAATAGTGGAGGAAGCTGAGGATGAAGAAATCGAACTAGGTGAATTAGATCTAGACGCAATAGAAGCAGAATGTGGAAAAATGGGAAAGTTTATGTGCCCAAAAGGTAAATTGAGCTCCTCCAAGAGGCAATCATCAAGGCTGTGGCTCATCCGAACCTGGGGATTAACCTAGATCCTCAAACATGGCATAAGAAGAAACCTCTATAGGATGAGCAACGCAGAGGAAGGAAATCAAACAAGCAACGCATTGCAAAAGTAGGTGTCAAACTCATAGAATCAGGCCAATACCGTACAATCAGGGAGACCTTCTCTGAAGTTTCCAAAGTTTCCCAATGAAGTTAATCTCCTTGAATATAAGGGGTTGTGGCAATCCCAGGAAGTGGAAGACTCTCAATAGGAAAATAAAGCGGGAAAACCCTGATATCCTCTTTCTCCAGGAAACTAAATGGAGTTTTGAAGGCTTGGAAAAAATCAAAAGTAAAATATGGAAAGGCAGCCAGGTGATATCCCTAGATGCTGCTGGGAAATCAGGGGGCATTGCAATCCTCTGGCTCCCCTAGGTGGTTGAGCTCTCGAACTGGAGCACTAATAAGTTTTCCCTCTTGGTATATTTCCATCACCTTGTGTCAGGGGCGAAGGGTACTCTGGTGAACATTTATGGCCCCAACAGCTTCCCTAAAAAGCAAGCCTTCATTGAATTATTATAATGGTCCAATCGCCAAACGGAGGGTGCCAGATGGGTGATTGGGGGGGATTTTAAGCTCATCACCAACCTTGGGAAAAAAAAGGGAGGTCGAAGAACTATGGACAAATTTCAAGAGGCTTTTGGGATCTTCCAAGCTCAAAGATCGTTCGTGGATATGGAAACTGGTAACGACTGGTATACGTGGAACAACAAACATGGGGGAAAACACTTGGTTGCATCCCACTTAGATAGGTTTTTGGTCTCGGAGTCCATACTCCATGATACAGGAGAAATCATGACAGAGGTGCTCCCAGCAGCAGGTTCTTACCACTGGCCCATCTGCCTTCGTTGGGATTGGACATGCTCCACTCTGAGGAAACCATTCAGATTTGAACAATTCTAGATGGAGCATAAGGACTTCAAAGATATTGCTCAGTAGTGGTGGCAGGAGTTGGTCCCCCCCTCAGGCACTACCATGTACTGCTTCCAACATAAACTCAAAATGCTAAAATCCAAAATCCGTATCTGGAACAAGGAAGTGTTTGGAAACAATTTTTAGGACAAGAAAATATTGATTTCTGAATTTGATCAACTCAGTCAGAAAGGAATGACAGCTGGATGGGACGAGGACATGCAGAGAAAAGAAAAGGACTTATGGGGGCAGCTGGATGCAAGGGAAAGATAGGAAGGAATATACTAGAAACAAAAATCCAAGGTCAAATGGCTACAGGATGGGGAAAAAAACACCAAGTTCTTTCATAATTCAGTCATTCAGAACAGGCACTCCTCGAGGATCCAGAAACTTAAAAATATGGATGGTGGTCGAATAGAAATGCGCAGAAAGATCGAAGAGGAACTCGATCACTATTTTGTGAAGATCCTCAACGAAGATTACCATGACAGGGAGAGAGACATTGCTCAAATCACTCGCCTAATCCCACCCTCTGTCACTAGGGAAGATAATGAGATGCTCGTAAAACCGGTAACTCCGCAAGAAGTTGAAGAGGCTGTCAATTAGATGGCTCTGGGAAAATCCCCTATCCCGGATGGATTTACCTCTAACTTGTTCCACTATTTCTGGGATATGGTTAAGGAATAGGTTGTGGAAATAGTGGAGGAATCGAGGAAAAAAAAGGGGATGTTAAAAGCTTTCAATGCAATGTTCCTTTCTCTCATCCCTAAGGAAATGGGTACAGACCGCCCAGACAAGTTTAGGCCTATAGCTCTATGCAATGTGGTCTACCAGATAATGTCCAAAGTTATTGCCAATCGTCTAAAAAATCTTCTCCCCTCTTTGATCTTCCCAGAACAATCTGGTTTTGTTGAAGGGCGTTGAATCCTGGATGGGGTTGTCCTAGTTCGTGAAGTCCTGCATTCCTTGCAAAGCTAGAGACATCTAGGTATGTTGATCAAACTTGATATTTCCAAGGCCTACGATAAATTAAGTTGGCAATTCATCTGCAGAATGCTGGATGCCTATGGGTTCTACCATGACTGGGTGGAATGGGTAATGGGTCTCATCTCCACCCCAGTATTTAACATTCTCCTAAACGGAGCCCCGACTTGTCCCTTTCAATCATCTAGGGGCCTCAGGAAGGGGGATCCCCTCTCCCCTTTCATATTTATCTTAACGGCTGAAGGTATGAGCCCTCTACTACAATCCAAGGCAGAAAGTGGTGAGCTTCGAGGTATCTGTCTCATGGATACCATGGATGCTCAGATCCATCAACAATTTGTATATGATACCATGCTCATGGGGCACCCTTTATTCCAAGAAGCAAGAAGCTTCAAATATTGCATGAATCTCTTTGCCAAAGCCTATGGACTTGCTGTAAATCAGGTTGAATCCCAAGTATTTTTCCTCAATACTGCTCCTACCTCACAAAGGAACATCCTCCATATCCTGGGTTTCTCAAAAGGCTCTTTCCCTTCAAAATACTTAGGCATCCCTCTTGGCCTGCGCAAATTGAAGCGTACTTCCTGGCTTGAACTCCTTGACCGAATGAAACAAAAACTCACTAACTGGACTCTCAGACCTCTAAACTTACCCAGTAGGTTGGTCTTGATTAAATCCATCTTACAAGCAATGCCTATATACCTGTTTTATGTCCTCTTGGCACCAAAGTCCATTCTCCATGAGATTCGGTGCATCCAGTGCAATTTCCTATGGGGAGGCAGAGAGGATAAAGAAAAATTTGCCCTGGTAAGCTGGGACAGCATATTCCAGCACAAGTTGAAGGGGGGGTTGGGTTTAAGAGATCCAAAAATCATGGTTGAAGTCCAAGGAGCGAAATTCTGGTGGAGATGGGTTTCCCACAACACTGAACCATGGGCCAGTTTTGGCGCTCTAAATATGGCCATGGCAGGCCCCCATCTCAGCTAATCCATTTCAATGAAGAACAACAGGGATCCCCTATATGGACGAAGGCTAAAGGTAGAAGACACTTGGTTCAACAGCACAGCTTCTGGGAAATTCATGATGGAAGGAATACAAGGTTCTAGGAAGACTCATGGAACCAACTCCCCCATTTGGGTGACAACCCAAAGTGGACTCCAATTCAGGAATTAGCTAGGGCGAAGGGTCGTTCTCTACTTCATCACTTCTGGCAAGAGAAAATCATTAATGAGTGGCGGTGCTGGATCTTCATTAACAAACCAAACCAGATTGAGGTGGAAGACTAGGAGACTTTCCAAGAGGAAATGCACATGCGAAGCATCAAACCCACGGAGGGGTAGGATGTGTTGAGATGGGGATATTCGAACAAAGGACTGTTTAACATTAAGGAGGTGTACAACATTCGAATCGGGAACCATGTTGAGGATCTGGAAACATGGAAGAAGATATGGACCTTAAACTTATGGCCCGAGGTCACCACCTTTGCCTGGCTGATTGTTAAAGGTCGCATCCTCACCAGTGAAAATATTTGAAAGCGTGGCATCCAGGGACCTTCTCAATTTCGCTTATGCTCTCAAGTGGAAGAAACCACAAACCATCTCTTGGATAGCCACCCTTTTGCTGTAGCCATTTGGGATAAAGGGGCTATGGGTTTCTGGAAAAGTGACAGGAAAAGAGCCCAACCGGCAAGAATGTTGATGGAATGGAACCAAAAAACTTTCAAAAACAGAATTATCACGACCATTTGGAATGCCTTACCTGGTATGATCATGTGGTGCATTTGGAAGGAAAGGAATGGCTGAATCTTCCAGGACAAACGCTCCAGCCTCGATAAGGTCTAACAGACGGTGCGGGAAAATCTTCTCTCCTCCATCAAAAGCATGCAATGGCATGAGGAAGATAAGCTCATACCCGCTGATGAAATTCATGTTGGAAAATTTTGGGGTTTGGACAAATCCCAGTTGGATGGGCTCCACAAGCACGATAGGATCCTTCATCCTTCCAGCCCCAAGTCATGGTCTCTTCCCCCTCCCCTAGTTTTCAAACTTAACTTCGATGAGGCCTCCAAAGGGAACCCTGGTGCTGCAGGATATGGAGGATTATGCAGAGACTCACAAGGAAGGGTTATTTTCATTTTTCTAGGAACCATAGGTTGAGACACCAATAATTCTATAGAACTTGAAGGGATGCTTCAAGGTTTGAACTGTATGGTGCGTAGCAATATTTTTTTGGCAATAATTGAGGGCGATTTCAGTATCATGGTTCAGATGGCAAGGCGGTTAGCGTATGGCCAAGTCAGCGCCCAAGTGTCCACCGGCTGGAGGTTAGATAGCCGCTTAGATGAGCTTTGTGGCATGATCCATGCCCACCCCATGGTCTCGTTCTGTCACTTAAGATGCGAGGCCAATAAGGCAGTGGACCTACTTGCGATCATGGGGGTCGAGGGGGTGCTGACTCATCAATGGGGCCTGCTTGAGTCCTTCGAAGCTAATCAATGGGCTCATCATTGTAGACAGTTGGCAACGCAGGATCTCATGGGTGGTACGCAGTCGGCACGCCTGATTGATGCGGTGGATAAAGGTGACAGACGACGTGAGCATGCCATGACATGCCAACACCAAGATGCCTGAGCGTTTTAATGAGGCAATTGATCGATGGCAGAGGTGGTTGTCCTTGGCCATTATTTTTTTCATTGGAGATGTAGATGAAAAGATGGGCAGGATGAAGAGGGATGGCTGAATTGACAGGGCTATTTTTTTAGAAAGAGCTTCCTCCATGGTGAAGGGTATGAGGGAGGTGGTCCGCTCCAAAGCAATGATGTCGTCCTAGTACGATCCAGATGGGGTAATGATTTCTCCTTTTCCTTCTTATTTCTTGTCTTGCTGGTCGAGCCATTTTCATCGTTCAATCTTGCTCCTTGCCTTGCGAATCCTTTGGTTTCTCCCATGGCCCTCTGGTCTAGTCTGGGTGCGGCTCTCTGCCTTCTCCTTTCCCCGTGCCCTTGCTCATAATTCTCTTTTGCTGGAAATGGCCCCGCATAGTCAGTTGGTTAGGGGAAAAGCCCATGGTGAATCCCCATCCAAGTAGGGTGCTGCAAAACTCTCCCACAGGGCTACGCGAGTGCAACTTCAGGCCCAAGAAGAGGCCAAAATTTTCAAGGATAATATCCCCCTGAACATCCATCGGGAAGTGGAGGGCAAGGTAGAGGACCTTTGGAATACCATGAAAAATATGCCCAAGGAAGAACTCCATTAGGAGGTGGTAGATTGGGTCCTGGATCCTGGCTCCACTGCGGGGCGTGCTGCGGCTTATGATTTCCTCCTCATGCAGTACTGGGTGAACATGAAGATGGTAGGCCATTCTTACATGGAAATGGAAGAAAAGATGGCGGGTGATGAGGAACTGGTGAGAGAATGGAAACACCATAATGGTGCATGCCACCTCATTCACCAGAAGGTTGATGTTATTGCTTCCAGACTGGGTGTCTGTTTCTTCGCCGTGGGTAAAGGTCTCGATGAGGCAGCTCGCCCGAGGGACAGCTTCGAACAATGCGGTAAGAAGCGAAGAAGGATCTTATCTCCCTCTTCGCCGGTTCACAACCCCCCTAGTGCGGTTCCTACTCCGGCTCATCCAATTATGTCATGTCTGCCCTCGGATTTTCAGAAAATGGAGTGACTGCCTGGGTTTACTGTTTATTTCGAAGCCCGGTAATTCGACCTGTTAAGTTTTTAAAGTTTTCTCCAATGCTTTTTTGGCAAGTAATGTGGCTTCTCATGTAGCCCAGTTTTTTGCGAAGGCCTGTCCTAGCTTAGGGTTTTATCTCATCTCTGTTTTGGAAGGATAGGGCTTGCGTGCCCACCGCTAGTCTAAGTCTCACTTTTTTTCTGGTTTTTTGGTTTCTGTGGCTCGTGTCGAGCTCTGTGTGGGGCTTCTCCATGCGAGAGAACTATTAGACCTGTTTTGTATCCCTGCTTTGTAATGGCTTCCATCTGATGTAATATAATGTTTTTATTTACAAAAAAAAAAAGAATAACAATTTAAAATAAAAGAGTACCATAATAATTTCTCTTTTTGATGGGGTAGTTGTGTTTATAATAAAAGTTGAGCAACCTTTTTTCATTTCATCACATCTATTTTTCTTTTCATTTTTTTCTTTCTACTTTTTATTACACCTTTTAAGACAATTGCGAATCCTAAAATATACTTTCATATTGAGGAAAACTTGTGCAATTATGATTTAAAACCAACCCTAAATCTAAAAATGTAATCAATATGAACAATTGATTTTATTTGGAATATTCTTTAATGAGAATGTTTCAAATTTTTTTTATGTAATATAAATGTAACAAAGTTTTGCAAACTTTTCTATATATAAACAAAAAGAAAAAACTAAACAATTTTGACCACTAAAAATAATATGAGTTGTTAATATTGAAGCACTAGTCCACTACATATGAAGATAGTAATTGTCTTCCAAACTTGTGTGTGAGCTGAAATCAGTTATAGATATTATCTATTGCAAGTTCAAAGTATGATTAGAATTTGCTTCTCTGCAAAAATATATGAAAATGCTAGTAGAATAAATTATAAAAAATAATTATTAATGATTTTTTTTAATAGAAATAAATCAAATTTGTTATTGAAAATTGTCATTTTTACAACTTTACAATTTTTGTAATTGTAATTGCTATTCTAAATTAAATACTTTATTTAAAAACTACCCAAATAATTGAAATTATAATTTAAGCATTTTAAATTATAATTTCTGATGAGATAAGAAAATATGCCGAATTGAAGCAGGTTCTTTCTTCAAAGAGTCTAAAATGGAATATTCAATATTTAAACACAAGACGGCTCGTCCGCTAGATCTAGATCTTTCACAAAAATATATATATATATATATATATATATGTCTGTCTGTCTGTCTAGAAATATATTCAAACACAAACACAAGACGCTCGTCGGCCAGACCATTCAAGGAAATTTATATATATATGAGCGTGTTACGGTCAAACGCAACGCAAGCTTACTGAATACCCATTTCGAACGACAGTTTAAGACTTTGTTGAGTGCTCAGCTGTTGTATTTGTAGGAAGTGGTGCATACCCACCTGCTCTAACAGCACTGATTGACGTTGCACACAAGGCCAAAGCGCTCCTTGTCAGACTTACGGTTTGGTTTTCCAGATTTCTGTTGATATTTATTGACTCAGAAAAAAAAATGTCTCTGAAACTAGATTCCGCTCGGGTCAGCAGGGTCCCTCATGTAGAAGAAGGCTCCGTGATGGTTCGAATGGCTTCACTGAAAGCAAAGGAAACATCCAATAGAAGATTCGAAGCTGCAGCATGGCTACAGAGCATGCTTGGGTCTCATTTGGGTATACCATCTGAGCCATCTGAGGAGGAGTTTCGTCTCTGCTTGAGAAATGGGATCATTTTATGTAACCTTCTCAACAAGGTTCAATCAAGAGCGGTGTCCAAGGTCGTTATAAATCACGTGGAGGAACGACGGTCTTTATCTGCTTATCAATATTTTGAGAATGTCAACAATTTTCTTGCAGCTGTTGAAGAAATGAAGTTGCCTACTTTTGAAGCTTCTCAGTTAGAACAAGAAAGCTCGCAGCCTGGTTATACTACAAAGATTGTTGACTGTATCTTGACGTTGAAAGCTTATTATGCATGGAAACAGTGTGGAGGAAATGGCTCATGGAAGCATGCAGGACCTTTGAGGACCCCTCTGGTTCCGAAAAAGACTGGAAATTTCCTTGAACACTCAACTCCTTGTGTTGAAATAACAAACCCATCAATTACAAAAATGGATTCGTTAGGGTACAAGGCAAGGACCCCCATGTTTGTGCACATAAGTCCTGAACCGGGTTCATATGCAGAGACAATAAGCAACCTGAAGTCTGTTGAAGGAGTGGCCTCTGTTGAACTTGGTGCTGCTCCTTTGAATAAAGAAAGTAGAGAGGTTAGTGAGCTTAATGCGTTGGCAAGGAAAGAAGCACAAGTAGCGCACCTACAGAATATGAAAATGATACAACTCCATACACCAGTGCGAACTCATAGTTTGACACGTGAAGAATCTGTAATAAACGAAGTTGAGGAACAAAATGGTAACCGTAATTGTGAGATGGTTTCTCAAGATCATAAATTGATAGATTATGGGGAAAATGTTGAAGGAGTGGCCTCTGTTGAACTTGGTGCTGCTCCTTTGAATAAAGAAACTAGAAAGGCTAGAGAGCTTAATCCGTGGGATAAGGAAAGAAGCAGAAGTGGCGCAGTTACAAAATATGAAAATGATACAACTCCATACACCAGTGCGAACTCATAGTTTAACACTTGAAGAATCTGTATTAAGCGAAATTGAGGAACAAAATGGTAACTGTAATTGTGAGATGGTTTCTGAAGAAGATAAATTGGTAGATTATAGGGAGAATAATGGGCTGCCTTTAGGCGAATACAATGCTAACTGTCAGAGTAATCCCGTAAGCGAGCGTAAGAAATTAAAAACTGGGAGAGAGGGTGAAACAAATCTGTTTTGGATTGGGTTGTGTAGCAGCGTTCTCTTGGCTGCAATTTTTATTATGCTTAAATGAGAATTAATTTATTTTTCCTTCTAAGTTATTCTTCTATAAGTTATGACTATATAATAATTATTTTTATAACAGCACATTTGCAGGTTATGATTATATAATAATTATGTTATGATTATTACATCATTACATCTATTTTTACATGTTCATGTTGTAAAATATTGTAAAAAGCTAGATAGCACTTGTAATTGTTTATAAAGGGCCAATGTGTAAGGTATAATAAGCCCTACCATGATAGTTGTGCTAGGCAAGTGAGTCGTGAATTTCTATTGAGATATATTTATTCCTTTGTGGTCTATTCCATTTAAAGTTAATTTTTTTGGGAAAATACTCCAAAGTAGTGAGCAAGTTCTACTACACTTTAGATAGGAATTGAGCTTTTTTAGCCTTTGGCATATTACATCTTACTTTGGGTCACCATGGACATGTGTCAATTCAATCCTTGTTATGATAGTCTTTTAGGAGTCCCTCTTACACTTAGTTATGATTACGGGGGCATGTTGGTGGTTAAAACATAAGTTGGATGGTTAGGGGTGCCTTTTCTTAGCTCAAGATTCGAGATTTATGTTATTTTCACCGATTTTCCTTTAAAACCCATTCCCCTTTCTCGTGTTACACCCTTGCTATATTTCTATGTAGTCTCATGCATATACATGTGCATGCTGCCTTGGACGCCTGTTAGTCCTAGAGATTGCCCAGTTTTACTTGTCAATACACGTGTTGGACCTTCCTAAAGCTGTTCTTAACCTCAAAAACCCAAATACCCTCTTCCTTATGCAAGTTGCATCCCTCTTTTTTTCATTTACTCACACAAGTTCGGTAGTCCTATCCAACAGGTTCAGTAGTCCAAAGCTAATTCCGAGCATAATGCCAAACCTTATTCCCACTGAGTTTTTAAATTTTTAAAACATGAATATGCGTTATAGCTTATTCATATCGCATATGCGATATAACGCATATGCGTTTTTGCTTAACTACTTTGGTATGAGAGTAAAAAAGAGTAATGGAATCCTTATCCCATTATAATACCATTTAGACTCCCAATATTCCATCTAGATGGTCTAGGGGGTGCCTCACTTCCCAACATTACATTGGTTAAGAAGGGGGGGGGAGTCAAAGGAGAGAGAGGAAGGTGTAGAGGGAATCATGGGAGGGAGGGATGGGTAGGGGACATATATGGAGGGGATGAAGGGAGGACAAATATAAGGGGAATGTAGGGATGGTTATGGGAGATATATGATGGGGGGATGGAGGGAGGACATATATCAGGCAGGGAGGGGAGAGATATGAGGCGTGGAAGGTTGTACATCGATGTCTACCAATGTATGGTCAATCGAATAGAACATTATACTTTGGTATGAGAGTAAAAAAGAGTAATGGAATCCTTATCCCATTATAATACCATTTAGACTCCCAATATTCCATCTAGATGGTCTATGGGGTGCCTCACTGCCCAACATTACATTGGTTAAGAAGGGGGGGGGGGGTCAAAGGAGAGAGAGGAAGGTGTAGAGGGAATCATGGGAGGGAGGGATGGGTAGGGGACATATATGGAGGGGATGAAGGGAGGAGAAATATAAGGGGAAGGTAGGGATGGTTATGGGAGATATATGATGGGGGGATGGAGGGAGGACATATATCAGGCAGGGAGGGGAGAGATATGAGGCATGGAAGGTTGTACATCGATGTCTACAAATGTATGGTCCATCGAATAGAACATATAATGTGGTACCAGAAATGTTCAAACAAGTGTGTGGCCATCAGTGTAATGAGTGTTTATATGTGTATTAAAGATTTCGATGATTTTCAAGATTTAGTAATTAGTATTAATAGTAAGTGGGAGAAATCTCATTTCTATCATCGTCATCATCATCATCATCATCATAATCATCATCATATCCATATTCATCGTGATCATAATCATCATCATCATCATCATGATCTTCATCATCATCATCATCATCATCATAGTCATCATCCTCATCATCATCTTTGTCATCCTCCTCCTCCTCCTCATCATCATTGTTCATCATCACCATTCCATTGCAAATGCTTGAAAATAAAATCAAAGTAAAGTTTCAGCTAAACCTATCATCATCATCATCATCATCATTGGTCCTCATCATCATCGTCATCACCATCATCGTCATCATAATTGCTCATCATCATCACCATCATCGTCATCATCATTATCATCATCCTCCTCCTCCTCATAATGATGACCCTCATCCTCATCCTCATCATCATCATCATCACCATCATTGTTCATCATCATCGTCATCGTCATCGTCATCGTCATCGTCCTCATCCTCATCATCATCAGCAGCAGCAGCAGCAGCAGCATTGTCATCATCATCAGCAGCAGCAGCATTGCATCATCATCATCATCATAGTAATCATCCTCCTCATCGTCATTATCATCCTCATCCTCATCATCATAGTCATCATCCTCATCATCATCATTATCATCATCATCATCATCATCATCATTATAATCACCATCATAGTCATCATCATCGTCATCATCGTAATCATCATCATAATCATCATCATCATAGTCATACTATTCATGATCATCATCATCCTCATTGTTATCATCGTCCTCATCATCATCATCATCATCATCATAGTCATCATCATCGTACCCATCCCTCCCTCCCATGATTCCCTCCACACCTTCCTCTCCCTCCTTTGACTCCCCCCCCTCTTAACCAATGTAATGTTGGGCCATGATCCACCCCATAGACCATCTGGATAGAATATTGGGAGTCTAAATGGTATTATAATGGGATAAGGGTGCCATTATAGATTTTTTCATGGGAGGGATGGGTCTCTGGACTACAACTATAGTCATGGAAGAGTAGAAAATAAGTCCTTAAATCAACATGCATGCCTTACAGATGGAATATTTGGCCTTTAGAGGGATATGGGTGTCATTATGAGGTTTTATGCACTAAGGAGGGGTCATCAGGTCTTAACCATGGTAATGGGACAACAGTGTAATAGAAATAAGTGTTAAAGCACTATGCATTCCCTTTAAAAGGGATATTTAGCCTTAATATGGGATACATGTCCCGTTTGTCTATTTTATGCATTGAATATTGCTTAGGAGGCATTGACCATGGTCATATATGAACCATTATGAATATTTCTAGACAAGAGATAGTTCTTTAAACACTACCATGGTCCAAGGATAGGTTTGGAGGTCTTAACCATTGGTATGGGGTCCATTGTAAGGTTATAGAAGTTTAACATATTTCAGTCCAAGTTTGATATG
>LPNX010923403.1:75280-111734 GCA_001517045.1 Pseudotsuga menziesii
GTAATGGGACAACAATGTAATAGAAACAAGTCTTAAAGCACTACGCATGCCCTTTAAAGGGGGCATTTAGCCTTAATATGGGATATATGTCCCATTAGTCCATTTTATGCATTGAAGATTGCTTAGGAGGCGTTGACCATGGTCATATAGGAACCATTATGAATATTTACAGACAAAAGCTAGTTCTTTAGACACTACGATGGTCAAAGGATAGGTTTGGAGGTCTTAACGATTGGTATGGGGTCCATTTTAAGGTTATAGAAGTTTAACATATTGCAGTCCAAGTTTGATATGCATTTGATATTAATATTTTATAAGCATGGACAGCTCAAGTTTAATATTTGATATGCACTAAATCACATATGGGATATATTGCATATGTGATATGTGTTATATAAAAAATGTTGGGTTGCATGCTGTGGGCCAGGTTTACTGTAGAAAAAGACATAATTCTTCTGAACCCACACACAGAGAACTTTTCAACCTGCAACTTAATCATTACTTCCATAAATCCATAAGTTTTGTACAAGTTTGGGTGGATTTCAATGGGGAATGTATGTAATAGAGGTCAGAAGTCAGCGAGGAAAGTGCTTACACTGGAAGAAGATGAAAATAAAAAAGAATAAAAAAGGGAATATTCAAGAAATTGTCTGCATTCATTAGATGAGAAAATATTTCCCGTTCCCCCTCAACTGATACCTGATGTAGAGGCTGAGGAAGATAATGCAACATTAAAGGAAGCTTGTTATAGGGAATATGATATTATTGATACATTAGTAAACGAACAATGTTGTGAAGAGTTCAATAATTATGTTACTCCTGATGAAAATGTGACTCAACAACAACCATGGCTGGTGGTTCAATTTCCAAATCAAAGTTATCAACATATAGTGGATGTAAACATCACTCCAGTATTTCAAGTGGTAATAAATTTTGTATCAAAACAAAATTTTGTATCACCATCATCATCCTCATCCTCATCATCATCATCATCATCATCACCATCATCACCCTCATCCTCATCATCAAAATAATAGTCATCATCCTCCTCCTCCTCATCGTAATCATCATCATCATCATCATCATCATCGTCGTTGTTGCCATAATCATTGTCATCATAGGCATAGTCATCGTGATCATCATCATCATCGTCGTCATCAACATCATCATCATCATTATCATCATCACCAACATCATTGTTCATCATCGTCGTCATCACAATCATCATCATCATCATCATCCTCATTATAATAGTCATCGTCCTCATCATCATCATTGTCATCATCCTCCTCATCATCATCATCATTGTTCATCATCACCATTCCATTGTAACTGCTTGAAAATAAAATCAAAGAAAACTTTCAACTAAACCTATCATCATCGTCATCATCATTGTTCTTCATCATCATCACCATCATCATCATCCTCATCCTCCTCCTCCTCATCATCATCATTACCATCATTTTTCATCATCATCATCATCGTCATCCTCATCATCCTCATCATCATAATCACCCTCATCCTTATCATCATCATTATCATCATCATCATCATCATCACCATCATTGTTCATCATCATCGTTGTCATCGTCATCATCATCATCATCATCATCATCCTCGTCATCATCATCATAATCATCACCCTCATCCTCATCATCATCATCATAGTCATCATGCATGGGAGGGATGGGTCTCTGCACTACAACTATAGTCATGGAAGAGTAGACAATAAGTCCCTAAATCAACATGCATGCATTATAGATGGAATATTTGGCCTTTAGTGGGATATGGGTGTCATTATGAGGTTTTATGCACTAAGGACGGGTCTCAGGGTCTTAACCATGGTAATGGGACAACAATGTAATAGAAACAAGTCTTAAAGCATTACGCATGCCCTTTAAAGGGGATATTTAGCCTTAATATGGGATATATATGTGATTAGTCTATTTTATGCATTGGAGATTGCTTACGAGGTGTTGACCATGGTCATATAGGAACCATTATGAATATTTCCAGACAAGAGATAGTTCTTTAGACACTACGATGGTCCAAGGATAGGTTTGGAGGTATTAACCATTGGTATGAGGTCCATTGTACGGTTATAGAAGTTTAACATATTTCAGTTCAAGTTTGATATGCATTTAATATTTAATATTTTAATATTTTATAAGCATGGATAACTCAAGTTTAATATTTGATATGCACTAAATCGCATATGTGATATATCGCATATGCACTAAATCGTGTATGCGATTTGGAGATAACGTAATAAAAACTGCGTGTGAATTAAAAATTGTTGTATCCATATCGCATATGCGATAAAACAGACATGCGTTATATCGCATATGCGATATGTATTATATAAAAAATGTTGGGTTGCGTGCTGTGGGGCAGGTTTTCTATAGAAAAATACATAATTCTTCTGAACCTGCACATAGAGAACTGTTCAACCTGCAATTAAATCATTACTTACATAAATCCACAGGTTTTGTACAATTTTGGATGGATTTCAATGGGGAATGTACGTAATAGAGGTCGGAAGTCAGCGAGGAAGGTGCTTACACTAGAAGAAGCTGAAAATAAAAAAGAAAAAAAGAGGGAATATTCAAGAAATTGTTGGGATTCATTAGATGAGAAAATAGTTCCCATTCCCCCTCAACTGATACATGATGTAGAGGATGAGGAAGATAATGGAACATTAAATTAATTTGGTTATAGGGAAGGTCATATTATTGATCCATTAGTAAATGGACAATATTGTGAAGAGTTCAATAATTATGTTACTCCTGATGCAAATGTGACTTAGCAACAAGCATGGCCGGTGGTTCAATCACCTAATCGAAGTTGTCAGCCTGTAGTGGATGTAAACGTCACTCCAGCATTTCAAACGAAAATAAATTTCACATCAAAATGAAAGAGAACTCCTAAGAGCATACAAGTGGACAAGATCGAATTGACTTCCATGGAAGGTAGGGTGGCTAAATGCACTCTCCTTTGTCATTGTCCTCAAATAATGAAACAATATTTTGATAACAAATTTGAAGACGGTAAATTCCAATTGTTTTTAGCTTTGCTTAAATCTAGAAATATGGCAACTGTTAGAAGAAATTTAGGCCTATTCACATTGTTAAATCTCTTTCTGTTGCATTCACATTGATTGGTAAAAAAAATCATTCACGGGATTGTAATGTGGCTCGTTGTGTATTGGATGAATCAATTGTATGTATATCCACAAGACAATGTCATTTATTTAAATGCACATCGCAAATTGTGCCTTTACATCCAAAGACACTTAAAAAGTATTCACTAAGAAGAGACAACCTTGATGTAGAGGGACAAATGGAAACATTATGGGCATTTAACGGTGAGTTTCCCGAGAAAGACATGAAGTTATTTTAAGTAGTGAAGGGCTCAGTGCACATGTTTTGGGATGATAACACTAGGCCTTCTTCTAACATGAATGATGTGTTGAAACATTTTAGCAGTTCTAGAAACAATGAACCTCATGTTAAACATTATCTTGACATGACACAAACTCAACTGTTCGAGATGTTTAAATTTTCCCACGTAGAGCTAAGGCTTGGGATAATATCTTTTAAAAAATGCAAGCCTTGGTATGTTAGAATCAATACCATCCAGGACATTTTTTTTGTATATACCACATATATTTTGACCTGTATTACCATACATTTGCACATATACATCATTTTTTGCATCCTAACCATGTGCAGGAATGCTCAAGTACAGTACCGCCAATGTCATCTAGAGATTTCATCCATAGCATAACGTGTTCGAGGAAACATGGGAAGACACTTTACTTAAAACAATGTGTAGAGTGTTCTTGCAACAATTGTGGTGGGCTATCATTATGGTGTGATTTCATCCATGAGAGTGAAGATCAAGCGTTCAGGAATGCAATTGTCAAGAAGCAGAACTATGAGTATGAGACATATCAGCTACATGATGGGAAAGAAAGCACGAAGATTAAATTGGTGACTTCACAAGTAAATTGTTGAATATTGACATATTAATATTCATGTACACATATTTTTATGATGTTTTATAAAACTATTTATTTTTTTACACCAGGTGCAAGTATGTGATTTTATTTCAAATTTTCATGGAAAGATCCAACAGTACATTCAACATGTCGATATGGCACGGTGGCAAGATGAGAAATTCAGAATATTTTGGGAGACCTTCCCTCTCGGAACAATTCTATTAGTGGTTGACTTTGCTGAAAATTACACCCTACAACCACAAAATGAAATACAAAGTCAATACTGTCACTCTGAGTAGGTGAGCATAATGATGCATATCACGTATCGACATGGGCCAGATAGCAATGAAGAGAAACGTGTGATGCTGAAAGAAAGTCACTTCTACATAAGTGACGACCGAACCCATAACATCCATTACATGCAACATTGCTTTAAGTTATTATATAATCATGTGATAGCTATGGATATACCATTTTATCGTCATTTCATTTGGTCAAATGGTTGTGCTAGACAGTTCAAGAATGCACATGTATTTGAATGGTTGTGTTTGTTGCACATAAAATATAAGGTGCCACATGTATGGAACTACATTGAAATTGGTCATGGAAAATGAGAGCACGATGGTGCTATTGCATGCATAAACTCTTCCCTTTGAAGGGAAGAGATGAATTTTATAGGTGCTCTCCCTCGAGACACTGCATCTATAGTGAAATGGTGTGCATTTGTCATATGAGAACAAGAAACAAGGAAAGAACTAGTGCGGAGAATATTTTGGGAGGTGACAAATGTGGTCCGATCCCAAACACATCGAGTGAACACAATGCATGGAACTCAACAGTTTGATTCAATTAGAAGCTCAGACAACTCGTCCCTACAAATTTGGACAAGATTGAAGTCTTTCTTTTGCAGCTCCTATAGCATTGATGAATGGGATGATTATGAGTATACATATACAGTTGATACATGGGATTGAGTGACACTTTGCACCAATTTCAAGGGGGTTAATTAAATAGACCATTTGGAATATGATCGGACACATATTTCTACAAACTATGATCACATATCGGATTTCATACAAGCACGTACAAAAAAGTAAATTAGTAATACCTAAATAAGAAATTGCATTTATGTATTGTTAACTCAACCTAAGTATAATTTAATTTATGTATAAATTAGAAATGCAAGACCTTATTTGAAAAATGTATTGTTAACTCGACCTATTTCCTTTCACAGGTCAGATATATGTAGTGGTTGCCCCAAAAAATAATGAACACGGTTCTGACTATTGGTTGGCACATTGCTTAGAGGGGAAACAAACCATTCTAGAACTTGTTACAGATGATGAAAATATTGAATTCCCAACTAGCTCGATGGTTATAAAAGGAAAGTACTTGACACTTGTAGCACAACATAAAAGGAAGGGTGGGTATGTATATCTGGATTATAGACAAGGAGCTATTTTATACCACTTCACCCACCTGGTAGTTGGTATAAACATCAAGCTGCACACACTTAGTCACAAAAACAGGTCACATGTATGATACTTGATACCTCATATAGAGCACAAAAGACTGATGGACACCATCAGCAGCAGAGATGATCCAGATGGCCTACTCGTCTGAGTGCATTGTCAGGTGCATTATTTAACTTTTAAAGTGCATGTTGAAGCACAATTTCAATTATTTTGCCTTAGTTTATTCCCAATGTAATAAACATGTGATTGACAGATACCATTCACAGACATAATATTATTCAAAGGATACTGGACACTATAAACATGATCGTACAACCTCAAGTGAGTTATCTATAAATCATGTTTGCACATTTTCATTGGGTTCTCTTTATTTTCTTATGAGAGTACTAATGTCTAGCCTTTTGTGTGCCTAGGATACAAAAACCATCTATGGCACATTGGAGGCGCTAATAATGATTTCTTTAGACACCAACAAATAGAAATAAGAAAATAACATGTTCTCGAGTTGTTGAAATTTAATTTTTTTTATGTTTGTAATATTTATATACATTTAATGACATTGTTGGGACTACTCTTGCAACTATTTCATTGCTGGGGAAACGCATGAAAACCCTCGACCGTGGTCGTGTTCATAGGGTTCCCATACCGGCCTTGCCCATACACACTTGAAGGAGCCAACAACATGCAATTTTGCTGCTTTGTTTGGTTTTTCGCTCATGGACCGGAAGTCACCAAGTGTCCCTGAACAACATTTTCTAGTGACTTTCAACTGGACATAACTCAGAAACCGGAGGTTGGATCGAAGAACCATCAACCCTGCTGGTCTCTTGGCATGCAATTACCTCTAGGTGGCCCTCTCCCTCCTATTTTCAATGACCAATAACTTAATTGTGCATTGATTTCATAAACTATGTTTTTGCTAAGTTTCCTTCAATGCAACTCTTGCATTGGTGGGTCAACTCTGCACAACCCTCGATCATGCCTCTTACAAGTTATGATATGGAAATAGAAGCACATGTACATGTACAAATTGAAAACCAACTAGGGTTTCATGAACTACAAATTGCATGCTATCACTATGGTTGAGAAGTTATGAGATGGAACTAGGGTTTAGTGACCTCTTTACAAGTTATGAGATCGAACTAGAAACACATGTACATGTACAAATTGAAAACCAACTAGGGTTTCATGAACTAGAAATTGCATGATATCACTATGGTTGAGAAGTTATGAGATGGAACTAGGGTTTAGTGACCTCTTTACAGGTTATGAGATGGAACTAGAAACACATGTACATGTACAAATTGAAAACCAACTAGGGTTTCATGAACTACAAATTGCATGCTATCACTATGGTTCAAAGGTTATGAAATGGAACTAGGGTTTAGTGACCTCTTTACAAGTTATGACATGGAACTAGAAACACATGTACATGTACAAATTGAAAACCAACTAGTGTTTCATCAACTACAAATTGCATGCTATCACAATGGTTGAGAAGTTATGAGATGGAACTAGGGTTTAGTGACCTCTTTACAAGTTATGCGATGGAACTAGAAACACATGTACATCTACATATTAAAAACCAACTAGGGTTTCATGAACAACAAATTACATGATATCACTAGGGTTGACAAGTTAGTGGATGGAACTAGGTTTAGTGACATCTTTACAAGTTATGAGATGGAACTAGAAATGCATGTACATGAACAAATTGAAAAACAACTAGGGTTTCATGAATTACGAATTGCATGATATCACTAGGGTTGACAAGTTAGTGGATGGAACTAGGGTTTTATGACCTATTTACAAGTTATGAGATGCACCTAGAAACACATGTACATGTACATATTGAAAAACAACTAGGGTTTCTTGAACACCAAATTGCATGCTATCACTATGGTTGAAAAGTTAGTGGATGGAACTAGGGTTTAGTGACCTCTTTACAAGTTAGGAGAGGGAACTAGAAACACGTGTACATGTACAAATTGAAAACCACCTAGGGTTTCATGAACTACAAATTGCATGCTATCACTATGGTTGACAAGTTATGAGATGGAACTAGAAACACGTACATGTACAAATTGAAAAACAACTAGGGTTTCATGAACACCAAATTGCATGCTATCACTATGGTTGACAAGTTACTGAATGGAACTAGAAACACATGTACATGTACAAAGTTAAAAACAACTAGGGTTTAATGAACTAGCAATTTGCATGCTATCACTAGAGTTGACAACTTATGTTATGGAACTAGGCTTTAGTGACCTCTTTACAAGTTATGAGATTGAACTAGAAACACATGTACATGAACAAATTGAAAAACAACTAGAGTTTCATGAACTACAAATTGCATGCTATCACTAGGGTTGACAAATTAGTGGATGGAACTAGAAACACATGTACATGTATGGTATGGTATTCTATGTAGAACTAGTATGGTATGGTGTGTCTGTATGGTATGATGTTAGTATGTTATGGTACATGTTATGTTATGTTATGGTATGGTATGTTAGTATTGTAGGGTATGGTATGGTATATTAGTATGGTATGGTATGTTAGTATGGTACGATGTTAGTATTATAGGGTATTGTAGGGTATGATATGGTGTATTACACATGAATGCATGACTTAGAAGTAGAAACACATGTACATGATGTTAAAGTTAGTGGTATGGCTATGATGTTATGATGTTCAATTGTTATATTTTTAACATTAAGCTAGCATTATATTAGGATCTTTAACTGAGAGAACAACAAGCACAGCAATCAAACACAAGAGACAATGAACACAGTGTTTTTCTTTGTGGAAACCATAAATGGAGAAAACCTCACAACTTCCTCAGAGATAGAATCAACACCAAAAGTAAAACCCTAAAACAGTAAGATGATCTCCCGACAGCAATAACCCCTTTCTTCCTAGCCCCCATGTCTTCTTCTTCCTCAGCTATGCGCTACAACTGAGTGTGAGTGAGTGTGTGTTAAATAGAGAGGCTAGCTCTCTATTTTTACCAATTCTTGACTTAACTAAACCCTACTAGGGACAAATTCTCTAGGAGAGTCTAATAACCCTAGTGCCTCAAAACTGTGCGGACTTTAATGCTTGATCAATAGGAGGGTTACCCACAATGACTTGACATGACTTTTTTACATTATAGAATGTATCGATAGGAACATCGGGGAATTACATGACTTAAGTACATTACAGACACATCCCAGAATAAACATCGGGGTACAATACATAAGATATATAAGTGAATACATTCTAAAGTTACAATTACATCAACACTTCCTCTTAACTAGAAAGGTATTCTCTTGACACAATTTATCAGCACAAGTCTTCTTCTCTGTATCATCTAGATCATCATCAAGTCCTCATCATCTTCAATTCATAATCATATTCAACTCATCTTCATCTTCGGATCTGAATCATCACTTGATCTGAATCATCATCACTAGAATATCATCATTGGATTTGGACCATCACTCGATTTGGATCATCACTGGAGCATCATCTCTGGATTCGGATCATCACTCGATTTGGATCCTCACTTCTGGATAATCATCATTGGATCATCATCACAGGTGCTATCTCATGATTCTTCTCATCACAGGAATTTCTACAGAGCAAGCCCTTTTTCATGCTAGTTGTAGGCCTAGCCTCCATGTAGGTCTTCTTCAGTGCTCATATCTCACACCAAGTCAGAATGACCCACCCAGCACTTACATCTGACCATGAGAGGAACACATCCAACACCATGTAAGAAAGGCACACCCAACACTCACATCTGATCATGTAGGAACCAATCCTATAATCACATAAAAAAGGCCCAACACTCACATCTGATCATGCAGTAACACATACTAAAACCCTATCGGAAAGGCTCAGCACTTATATCTAGCCATGCGGGAACACATCCTGCAACCATGATAAAAAGGCCTTGTACTTACATCTAGACATGCAGGAACACATCGTGCAACCTTGCTAGAAGGGCTCTACACTTACATCCAACCATGCAGGAACACATCCTGCAACCATGCTAGAAGGGCTCTGCACTTACATCCAACCATGCGGGAACACATCCTGCAACCATGCTGGAAGGGATCTACACTTACATCCAACCATGCAGGAACACATCCTGTAACCATGCTGGAAGGGCTCTGCACTTACATTTAAACCATGCAGGAACACATCTTGCAACCATGCTGGAAGGGGATCTATACTTACATCCAACCATGCAGGAACACATCCTACAACCATGCTGGAAGGGCTCTGCACTTACATCCAACCATGCAGGAACACAACCTGCAACCATGCTGGAAAGGCTCTCAACCCCAAGTTGAGGGTTCCTGGTAACTGACCAGGTTCTTCCATTCTCCAAGAGAATGGCATCAGCCCTTATATATGATCAAGTGTGAACAAATCCCTCAATTAAATTAGAATGGCCATGCACTCATATCTGATCAGGTGGGAACATGTCCCATAGTCATATCAAAATGGCCCTCGGTCCTAGACCAAGTATTCTTGGTAACTGACCAGGCACCTCCATTCCAAAAATGGCAATAGCCCTTATATATGATCATGTAGGAACCAATCCTACAATCATATCAAAATGGCTCAACACTCATATCTGACATGGAAGGAACCAATTCTCTCACCATGACAGAAAGGATCAACCCTTACATCTGACCATGGAAGGAACCAATCCTCTCACCATGTCAGAATGGCTCACTCACTCATGACTTCCCCTTGGAAGAACCTCGATATATAGAACACCAATATTCTCCCTAAAGTACTCAAACTTCACTCTGGCCAATGGCTTCATAAACACATTAGCTATATGTTTGTCCGTTGCAACATATTGGAGCTTTGTTGTTCCCCTCTGCATCATATCCATGAGATAGTGATATTTGATCTTGATATGCTTCGACTTGTCATGGAACACTGGGTTCTCAGACAACTTCACACAACTCTGGTTGTTGCAATATGTACAAGTAGCATCTAACTGGAGATCAAATAAATTAGACAATAACTTCCTTAGCCATACTACCTCACAACTAGATGAACAAGCCATGACATAATCTGCTTCAGTTGTACTCAATGCCACATAGGATTGCTTCCTGCTAAACCAAGAGATCACACCTGATCCCATACTGAAGCAACACCCTAAAGTGCTCTTCCTATCAATGGCACTGCGTGCCCAATATGAATCAACATAACCCTCCAGGTTTCTTTCTAGATTTGTTGTAAGACAAGTCTTCATCAAATGTCACATCCCTGATGATGTCGATCTTCTTGAATCCTGGGAAGTATATTCTGTAAGCTTTCGAGCTTTCAGAGTATCTCGCAAATATACCCTTCTTTCATGAAGGATCTAATTTAGTTCTCTCCTCTTTCAGAATGTGTATGTACACTAGACAACCGAATATTCTTATATGGCTGACTTCTGGTTTCTTTCCAGAAAATACTTCTTCAGGTGTCTTGTTCTCAAGTACTCTGTGTGGAGTATGGTTCTATACATACACTGTTATTCTGGCAGCTTCTTCCCATAGATGCATAGGAAGATCTCGATCATGAAGCATTGCTCTTGCAACTTCCATGATAGTTCTATTCTTCCTTTCTGCAATCCCATTCTATTGTGGATTATATGGGTTGGTCAACTCCCTCTTAATCCCTGAGTCTTTGCATAACTCTTTGAATTCATTTGATGTGAATTCTCCACCATTATCTGATCGAAAAGTATTGATCTTCTTTTTAGTCTGGTTCTCAATCAAGGATTTGAATTCCTTAAACTTGTTGAATACTTTAACTTTGTTTTTCATGAAGAAATCCATGTCTTCCTAGAAAAGTCATAAATAAAAGAAACTTAGTATACATACGCTCTTAGTGAACTTGATGACATTGGACCGCATACATCAGAGTGGATGATTTCCAAGATTTATTTTGCTTTGCTCTCGCTACTTGGAAATTTCTTCTTTGTGTTCTTTCCTTTCGCACATCCTTTGTAGACTCCGTCATGTTTTGCTTGAATTTCTGGAAGACCTTTAACAACTTTGCTTGCAAGTGGTAGTGCTCTGTAATGCACATGTGCAAGCCTTCTATGCCAAAGTTCATTTGGATCTACTGTGTTATGGACCAAGGCTTGTTCTGGATGGCCCTTCAGTTTGTATAGTCCTCCTTCTTGTTCTCCAATCACTACTGCATCATTAATAGTCTTTCCCTTTGGGCACATGATGACTTTTCCATCTATAAATGAAACCCTCATTGCTTTTGCATCTAATTCAGATATGGAGAGGAGGTTCTTCTTTAGTACTGGTACAAACAATACTTCCTTCATTGTCATAGACTTTCCAAAGTCTAGCTTATAGGAATATTCCCCACTACCTTTTCTTGGATATTGGTAGTCATCTCTGAGCTTCACATTGTGAGGTGATTCATTTTTCGATAGTTTCACAAAGGATTCCTTGAATCCTGTAATATTCTTGGAATCCCCACTCTCTATAAGCCAATCATTGCTTCCATGAGTAATGTTTCCTGTGAGAGCAGAAATCAAAACATATTCTTCATCACTTGAAGAATCTTCACTTTCATATCTGGTTCTCTTTGTGGAAAGCTCATCATCCTTTGCAACATGAGAATGATGTCTTCTCTTGTTTCCCTTCTTCTTATGGGATTTAATCTTGTTTCTAGGATAGTCTTTGGCAAAGTGTCCTCTTTCATCACATGTATAGCATCTTAATTTAGATAAGTCCTTTCTAATGTTATATTTACGGTGAAAGGTCCTACGTCTGGAGTGATGAGATTTTCTTCTGCTTTTCGTGGAGTGAACTGTGAGAGCTTGATATTCACTTCCCATATTCTCTTCTCGAGCTGCTATCCGAGCTTCTTCTCGAGAGCATTCTTCCCATAGTCTGCTAAACTTGACTAACTTCATTCTGGCATAGAATCCTTGAATCAAGGAGTCCCATGATCTAGGGAGACCATTTAAGGTGGTCATTACAATCTTTGCATTTTCCACTTCTTCATATACTGCTTCTAGCTATTCCTTGATCTGAGAGACCCTTGTAAAGTAAGACTGGATGGTTTCTGCATTCTAGATCTTTACATTCTTCAGTTGGTTTCAAAATTTTGCTTAAGACTGGATTTCACATGGTTTATAAGTTCAGGGTCACTACTATTAAGGATAATATCATCAACATAAAGAACAAGTATTATGATATGGTTTCCTACTTTCATGGTATCAAAGAATTTATGAAGAGTTGCTTTCGGTTTTGATCAAGATCTAGAATCGGTGTTGCCGAAAGTTTGAAAGAGTTTTTGTTTCTAGATTTTTTGTGCATTTTTTGGCCCATGGGAGCTGTTCCATTGCGTCCGAAGTGCCGTTTCCATTGGGAAATATTTTTCGTTTCACCGAAAATCATTTATGTTTTCTCCAGAAACACCCATTTCAACAAATCTAAAGGTATAATGTTACAATGACGGATTTGTTTTCTTTTTAAAATCTCTCATATTTTATCAATCTATTACTAGATCTTTTATGTTTTAGTCTCGGACTATTGCCTTCCCTAACTATGTATGCTCTTTGTCATGCACCTTGCGTGATCGCGGCGAATCAAAAACAGTAAGGGGAAGTTTTTTTTTCTTGTCTTCTCAGCTACATATGCTCTTTGTCGTGCACCTTGTGTGATCACAGCAAATCAGAAACAACGAGAAAACTTGAAAATGTAGACTTTCTGGGTAAGCTAACTGAGATCTAACCCCATTGTGTGGAAAAAGTTTTTTTTGTTTGTGTTTTTCATTTTTTTTTTGCGATTTGCAGGAAAAGAAAGCAAGCACAGAGAAAGAGAGAGAAGAGTAAAAAAAAAAACCCTTCCTCTTTCCATTATTTTACGTACCTTTTAAACTTAGCTCACTTGGTCCAAAGTTGATTTATTACTTAATAGGTCTTGAGTTCAAGTCTTATTAAGCTACTTTTTAGTACATGCAATTTCTATTTTCAAGTTATTTTATTGTAAAAGTGCATCTTACATAAATAAAATAAAATAAAAGTGAGTCACTTCGGTCTTTTAATTTATTGCCGCACTATTTAAAAGTCACATTATTTTAAAAGTGAACATCACATATTCTACAAAAGTGATTTACTTCAAAGCAACTTTATTATAAAAATGATTGTCAAAGGTTGATATTGGGAAGAGGGGGCTTCCTTTTTTAGTTGGTCAAGTTAATATATGCCATGTCACTATTGGGGACATCTTCAACATTTTCTTTGATCAAGCATAACTTCATCATCCAGAATCAGTTTTAAGTGCTATTTTTTTTTAAACCGCATATTGTTTCGAGATCTTTGCATCCAGATAGTTAGTTTCTATTCCTTCAGCCATTATTTTATAGTATGGCCACCCCTTGTGATATTATACTTACAAGTTCTAACTATTTCTCATGGAAATCTCGTATAGAGGATGTTCTACGAAGTAGGGGACTTTTCAGGATAACCTCAGGGAAAGAAACAGAATCCACTGATGATGATAAGAAAATTAAATGGAAAAATCGATGTGATGAAGCTCGTGGATTGATTGGGATGCCAATCTCTACTGATTTGGGATTCCACATATCTAGAATTGATGAGCCTAATCTCGTTTGGGAAAAGTTGGAATCTGCGTTTGGTAAACACAATGAAATTCGGGGTCATCAACTTGAGAATGAATTGCTTTCCTTGAATCCAAATGATTTTTCATGCATTCAAGACTATTTATCTAAGTATAAAGCTCATAGACTATAATGTGCAGAATGTAAGATTAAGAAAGAAGAAGAAAAAATGTATTTATCATATTCTTTCAAAACTTGGACCTGCATATTCTGTTTTTGTATCTACATTCTACTCCATGAAAGAATCCTTGACTGCAGCTAGCTATCAAGAGCCTAGCTTTAAATCATTTTATGATTCCTTAATTAGAGAGCAAGATAAGCTCATTCATCTTGGAATAATTAACAGTGCAGATACATCTGGGAAAGCCTTATTGTCCCAACAGAAAGAAAAGTCCAAGCCTCCCAAGAAACAGAATTTTCGCAATAATAAGCAAAACAACAAGGGTCACAAACCCTCTCAGTCATCTCCTTCTTTAAAAAATGACAAAGGATCCAAGCAAAAAGGAAAGAAGATTAAGCATCATTGCAATTTTTGTGGGAAAGATAATCATGATGAATCTAACTGTTTCAAGAGGATGGCAGCCTTGGAAGCAGCAATGAAGAAGAATCACATCAGCAAAGATTCATCTTCAGAATGTAACTCTCATGGGCATGCACTGTGTGCTTCTAGTTACTCTTATACTGCATCTTCTTCTTCTACTTCAAATGAATGGCTTATTGATTCTGGAGCATTTTATCATATGGCTAAGGATCAAGCCATATTTTCTACTATGCATGAATGTAACACCAAACAAATATTTTTTGGTGATGATAGATGTATAGGTGTTGTAGGATCTGGAACAGTTCTAGTAGAAAATAGTTATTTTAGTGATGTACTATATGTTCCAAAAATTTCCTGCAATTTGTTATCAGTCTATCAAATTACTCATTCAGGTGAAGGTAAAACTATGACTTTTACACCTCACCAAGTTGTAATCAAGGATTTTAAAAATCCTCAAAATGTCCTTGCTACTGGAACTGTTGATGATATTACCAGGTTGTACAAATTTAACAACTTTGGGTCATCACCTTTTCCTTCAGTTTTTGTTGCTCATACTGATAACTTGAGCAAACTTTGGCATGAGCGATTTGGTCACTTAAATTATCACTCATTGCAACAACTATGTAAAGACAATATGGTGGCTGGTGTTCCAATGGTATCTTGTAAGGATGGTGTTTGTTTCGATTGTGTACTCGAAAAACATCATCGGGATAGTTTTGACAAACGTGTCCCTTTGAACCTTGCTTTATATTATATATGTATACAAATAATGTTACAAAAATTGGCATGCCACCTGGCCATAATACAAAATAGTGGATCAAATTGTACATATGTGTGTATAAAAACAAAAAGTTACATCTATGTATCCCCCTATACATTTATTCTAGATATCCCCCCTTTCGTTGCCACTGCTAATGTTTTCAGAGAAGTCTAGATTTCTTTTCCAACTGTTCACTGGTGATCCCCATCACTGAACAAGAAGGATAGGTCGCATTAGTGGAGACTGTAGAAAAACCAAAATTTGTAAGTTAATTTACCAACCCATAAAAATTCTATGTACATTTGTTCAAATTCCAAACCAATATAACATTTTTACTTACTGTACGTGAGTAAGTAATGGTGGGTCCTGGTGCCTCACTAGCAGCGGCCTCGATTGGGTGCTCTTCAAACACCACTTGCTCACTATCAAGCTACATAAAAAATATATATGCCAATGTCAAAAGATCAATGGGTGCACAAAAAAATACTTACATGTACAAATAAAACTATATTACATGGAGGGATGATGACTTTTTCAAAGAAATCGAGACATACATGTACATTGGGGGGAAGAGGTGGGCGACCGATTTGGTGCTCTTCAAGCACCAAATCAAATAAAGCGATACATAAACATACCTACTGGCTTGTCAGAGGTGGGTCACTGATTTGGTGCCCTTCAAGCACCGATGCCTTACAAGAAGCCTGCATAAAGTAACATATGTCAATTTCATATAATAAAAAGAATTAGAGACATATATACTACATGGACGGAAAATGATGTTTTCAAAGAAAGCAAAACATACATGTACCTGGCAGGGGGGAAGAGGTGGGTCACCCACAAACTCACTTTGGCGCTCTTCAAGCACCATTGGCTCAAGAGATGCCTACATAAAGTAACATATGTCAATGTGAGATAATACAAAGAAAACAAGACATATACAACATGGAAGGATAATGAATTTTTCAAATAAATTGAGACATACAGGTACATTGGGGGGGAGAGGTGGGTGAGAAATGACCCTAATTGGGTGCTCTTCAATAACCAATCGCTCATTATCAAACTGCATAAAATAATATATATGGCAATGTCAGCATATCAATGGGGACAACAAGGAAAAAGATACTTCCATGTACAAAAATAAATATAAGCAAGAGTTCCAATATATAAATATAACTGGGGGAAATGAGGAAGTGTGTAACCAATGGCTCAAACAACTATCAACGAGATAAAAGGATTTCTACATACATTAGCGAAGAAGTTCGCTTGTTGGATAACATCATCAAAATCACGTTCCTACGTAAAAAATGATAAAAATACAATTAGATAATTTGAAAAAATTAAAAAAGTATATGTTGAATCATTAAAATCACAATTAAAAGAAAGTGATACATAAACATACCTGCTAGCTCATCAGAGGTGGGTCACTGATTTGGTGCTCTTCAAGCACTGATGCCTCACTAGAAGCCTACATAAAGTAACGTATGTCAATTTTAGATAATAAAAAGAAAACGATACATATATACTACATGGACAAAAAATGATGTTTTCAAAGAAAGTGAAACATACATGTACCTTGGGGGGGGGGGGGAGAGGTGAGTGGCCAACAATCTCAGTTTGGTTCTCTTCAAGTACCATTGGCTCAATAGATGCCTGTATAAAGTAAGATATGTCAATGTCTAATAATACAAAGAAAATGAGACATATACAACATGGACGAAAAATTATTTTTTCAAAGAAAGTGAAACATACATGTACATGGGGGTGCGTGAGAGGCAGGTCACCAATCAAGATATCATGCTACGTAAAAAACCATAAAGATAGAATTAGAAAAATTCTAAAAATTAAAAGCATGAATGTTGAATTATTAAAATCATAATTAAAAACACATTTAAAATAATACCTGGGTCTTGGAATCTTCCTCTACATGAGAGGGACTAGGATGGGATTCAACATACTCATACTACTCACCCTGCAGTATTGACTGCTGCATCAATGTTCTCAACATCAATCGATGAACTATGCGAATCTGGGGTGTCATGGGACACCAACTGTATAATTGTTCACATAATTTGTAAGATAATTAAATAGAAATAAACTGCGAAACAATTGAAAATTGTGATATAAAACAAAATATAATGTGAAAATAATGAGTTTTACTTACAAATTGAAGTAATCCATCATCCCAAAACTCTGAAGTAGCGCCATAGCATATGTCTCCACATGATGTGCAAGGGTGTGGAGTAACATGACACTCTAAACGCTCTACGTCTCCAGTGTGATCTGTAGATGGATCCTTACTATGCGATGGGCCGACCTCATGTAATGTCCCCTGGGGATATAAATGGGTATGAGGGACATATCATTAGCTCTCTAAGGTTAATTATATAATTTTAGAACAATGGATTAGTTAAACAAATATTAAAATTTATTTTTCAATATTTGTTTCATGACAAAGTCCCTTTAATTACAAATAAATTAAAATAAATTCAATAATTATTCAAACATCCGATCCAAGGGATCAATTACTAACACCTTCTAGCAACAACACATATCCATTCCAATCTAATTCAGACATAATTTCAACATCTAAAGGCCATTTACTCTTAATAATGATTAATTAGTAATCAATGTTCCAATTATGATACTTAAAGACAATTAGTGCATAATTGATGGTACTTATTATGATTTCATTCGTATATCACTTAACCAATGTTTATCAATTCAAATGGCTAATGCATACTTAATTACTATTTTCCAATTAATTAAAAATAGTAATTATGAAAATGATTCCATGAGAACTAGTTAACTAGTTGTTCAATACTAACAACTAGTCTTGCACAAATTCGACACTCAACCATGCTAATGAACCAAAAAGTGAAACTACAGCCATTATAAACATATTTAAGCATGCATGTACAACAAAATAAAGTACTTTTGCAAATTGGATCTATGTACATAAACTAAATTATTTCAAGTTCAATCAATACAACTAGTTAATAAACACTGTTCGGAATTCAATCAAACCAATTGTACGGAGTTTTGAAACACACAGAGGTGAAGGTTCAGATTTGGAAAATAGAATTATACAACACAAGTAAATTAGCAATAATAGAGCATATGGCTGTACATTCATATTTTACAAAAAACATAGATTCGAATCTGAAAACTATTTGTCAATTTCACTCCAATGTACCTAGTTTTCAATTGAACTTTCTAACTTCCAAATACATAGATATATATGACTATTGTAGCTCATAGAAAGAATATCAGGGATAAATTACAGTCATATGGCTGTAGCTTTCCACCCATATACATTCAATTAAACAATCCACAAAATAAGTTAATTCTACTAGAATATTTCAATCAAAAACTCGTAGAATAATTAAAATTCAATTAAAACTATAAATAACATGTTTTATCAGTCATAACAGAGGTATTTTTCATTCTAACATTTTTTCGAACACTTCATATGCAAAGTCACAAAGCCACTCAAAACAATTCCATTGAAGGATCTAGAAATTGCAAATTCATCTAGAATTTCGGTAGAGATTTTCCCAACACTACCAAAAATATTTATCCTCACATTCTTACATATATTTCAATATTATTTATTATATATAAACATAGAAGCAACACTCGATCATTTTTACAAACACATCATGTGATAATTCTCCAAACTATGCCAAACAGTCCAGTCGAAGAACTAGTTTTCAAATAAAAGGTAAAAGCATCAAAGAGGGGTGTCTTAAACCATTCCAATGATATTGCATCATCAAAATACAAAATATATAATGAAAATGGGAAGAAATATCAGTTATGTAGCAGAGGTACCAAATAATTATTTTCTCAAACAATTTGTGCACAAAATCCCCAAAAATAGTTTCCAATTCCTTCATAAAATTTACTTAGATAAATAGATTGGATTCTATTAGAAATTTATTCCACAAATAACTCATACGTTTGATCAAAAATTTCATGTGCATCCATAAATAAATCATATTAGATCCAAGTAAATTAAATAAAAATGATATAAATCACTTATCTTATCAATGCGCAACTGGCATCATCCGGACCATATTCCAGCCATCCTTTAGCACTGCCAAGCCAGATCTCACTTTGACTAGCCATGCCCAAGATAAGGCCACAGATCCACAATAGAGGTACACTAAATAATAAATCAAGTATCAGCTTGAGAACCAAAACTGTATTCCTCACCACACACTTCTTCTCCCAGCCCACTACTAGGTGCAATGGTAATCCAAACCCCCTAGGGCATCAAGATATCGCCATTCACCATGAGGATTTATGTGCAGGTCAAGGACAAATCCAAGTAGTGGAAAAAAGGAACATCAAATGTATGAACAACCATAATCAACAACCATCTAAAAGAACCATGAAAAAAAACCCCCAAACCAAGGATATCAAACATGTATTTATATACCAAAGAAGGTAATTCTAACTCAATGGGTCAAAATCAAACCATGGTAAGCCAACTTGAGCCAATTCAAGGGGGGTAATTCAACCATAAGAGGTTAAATCTAATCCAACCCAAGAAATTTGAATTTCAAGGAGAATGACTCCAAGCCACTCCACCCAACTCAAAAATTAGTGATGTGAGGTGTCACACAAGCCAAGGCATCTTCCCAAAATAGAAAAGGGGGGTTACAAAAGGATTTACATAAGAGTTACACAAATATTTACACAATTATTTCCACAAGTATTTCCACAAGGAGTTACAAAACCACCAAAGGATCTCAATCAACAAGTGGCACCAACCCAAACACTAAGGAGGCCCACTAAATCATGATTTAGGCTCAATAATACCAACATAGGATAAATTAATTGAAAATTGGGTCATTTGTCCAATGTTGGGGTGATCATCAATTAATAAATCCACTAAGGCATAAATATGGACCAAGATAAACCAAAAAGTTCTAAAGTGCTAGGAATGTACCCATTCCCCCTAACATTGTGGATCTAGGCCTCCCATACTCTTTTAGTGGTCCTCGATGTGCTAGTTGTTTTCATTAATTAATTATTTACAAAATAATAATAACATCTCTAGGTCCTTAAAGACCATTTTTTCAGCACCTTGTTCCACAATAATGAACAATTACAAATTACATATGTCTGGTGCTTAACACACAGGGTATTACACCTCAGCCCTTGGCCTACATTTCCTTGGACAACAGTACCATGCTGAAGCAATGTATCTGCCAAGTAAAATAAGGCCTCCTGTATATCATCAATCACAGGACTAGAGGAGGATATAACCGATGGGGTTTTGGTGTGCGTGGAGGGCATGGCACATGGTCAGGATCGGTCCTATCCCCTTCCCTATCTTGGGGAATCCCATGACCCACACCCTGGAAGTATAAAGTATCGAAATAGTTCACATGTTTCCCTAGGATGAATTTTGTATACAACTTCCTCAGAAAATAAAATGGGATGTCCCTATTCCCGTGAGGGTCTCCATCGAATAACATATACTAGCGATCCATCCAATTGTCTTTCACATTTGGTTCCATGCATCAGTCTATGAAAATGTGTGCTCAATTGGTGGGTGGAACCAATCCAGTGCTAGGGTCTCGGAATAATGAAACAAATTGGTCTTTTGTAATCTTTAGGTTTTTGATGTCTTTATAACTCAAACCATCGTAATAGTATTGCCTCATGGATTCTTTGTACGAGCTAATGTTGTACGAATCTCATTGGGAATTAGTAATTGTGCTTGTTATGGTGTCAAATGCCTTAGTTAAATATTGTCTTAAATGATTCCCCCTATAAAAGATGAGCTAAGGTGCCTCAATGCACCCAAACGAGCCGAAATCTGGGAATTGGGGTCTTGTTCCCCCTCTGCGTTTTGGTTTGTGTCCATGTTTGGGTTCGTGTTTGGTTTTTGGTTTGGTTCAATTTGCATAGTATCTTGAACATTCTTGTTATCTATTAAGATTAACACAATGAATTTCAAATTGTTTTAATATATCATTCTTTGATTTAATTCATTTTATTTTATTTTATTTGTCTTAAGTTTTTAACAAATATAAAAACTATGAAATTAACAAAAACAAACAAATATTAAATGCAACTGTGGATGATATAAGTACTTACCCTCCATTGGAACCAAACCACCTCCACAACCACCTCCAAGGCCACCTCCAAATGCTCTAATGCAAA
This sequence comes from Pseudotsuga menziesii, assembly GCA_001517045.1. Taxonomy (NCBI): domain Eukaryota; kingdom Viridiplantae; phylum Streptophyta; class Pinopsida; order Pinales; family Pinaceae; genus Pseudotsuga; species Pseudotsuga menziesii. The sequence continues at coordinate 96,883 of LPNX010923403.1, forward strand.
ACGCTGGTGCAGTATTTCGCAATCATGGTATTTCGTCGTCCTGATATCTAGCTCACTGTGCAAATAACAAATTGAGGCCCACGGCCTCTATTTTTTTTTTGGTTTTGCATATCGTATATGTGATATGTAAAACTTTAAAAACTCACATGCGATATATCACATATGCGATATCTACTAACTAACCTTAGCCTTGTCTTTGGGCTCAGGCTTTTCGAATGTAGCATCAATAATGCATATGCGTTGTGGATTTACATTTCGGAAGTGCGTTTTTGATTTCTAAAGTGGCACTAAAAGTTGGAACCAACTTCGTGCGATCACCCATTAGTGGTTTTCCCCATTGGGGTTCCACAATAATATTGTGTTCTTTGTTCATTATTGATTTTGTTTCAACCTAAGCGACTTTCCACTCTGACTGCTTTCTCTTTTCATGTTGCAGGAATTCATTGAAATATCTGAGCAATCAATGTAAATGAATGAAGGCTCACTTTTTCTTCAGGAAAGGAATATAAGCCGAAGTAGGATACATGAATTTGGAACATGATCCATGATCCTATGGTCAGACCCATGATCTTACAACCAATCCGAAATTGGCACATAACATAGTTATCATGAATTACAAAGGAATGAACATAGAACCAATAACAAGTCATAAATAAACCATAAAAGCCATTTATTCAAATTATAAAACCATTTTCCAAGGCTCTTGTACACCATCCTTACTTAGAATTCACCATAATTAATTATGTCATGATATTCCTCATTCCAGCAACGTGCATGTGAACAAATATGATGTTTCGAGCTATAGAAATGTGAAAAACAATGCAAAACATTCAAATGTCATTTCAAACATTTAAAAATCATTCTTTCGGATTATTTTAAAGCTATATGAGTGCTTAAGACATACATATATGCAAAAGAGATTATAAAATACCAAGATCTAGGTTAACACTAACATTAAAACTTGAAATGCAATGTAGTTTAAAATAAGGAATTATCTAGCACTACACAACTTAATTGGGTGAAAATAAGTTCAAAAATAACAAGACTGGGAAGAAAAGTGAAGAAATTACGATAACCTATCTAGGACTAACGAGTGGTTTGTTGAAATACTGAGAGGGGGGTGAATCAGTATTTGTACTATTTAAAACTTTAATCAAAAGCAGGTTAGTGATCACCAATCACAACACATCATCAATGGGTATAAAGATAACAAGATGCATAGTACACAATAGTTTTTAATATGGAAACCCAAGTTCTGGGGGTAAAACCACAAAAGCCTTTTTAAAAATAGTTTTCCAGAAATAACTAGAAGGAAGGAACAACTCCCTTATTATATAGACTTCAATTTTCCAGCTTCAACTGAAAGGAGGCTACGACCCCCTGATTTACAGGCTACGACCTGAAGGAAGCTACCACTCCCTATTTTTTCAGCTTCCACCGAAAGGAGGCTACGACCTTCTTTCCTTACCTCATCCTGCCACCCTGATAAGAAGAAGATTTTTGAACTTGTGGACCTATCACACACCAAACTCTGTTGCTGATAATCTCTGCACTCTAGTCACTATCAAATCATCCCTATAGTTAATACTGCCTCATCAGCTTTCTGCCCACACTGTCATATCAAACATTAATACTGCTGGTCAAGTTGCTTATCAACACTGCTGGTTACTATCAACTCATCAAACATCAAGGTTTGGACATGTCATCATCAAGATCTACTCATCTCATCATCATCAAGGTCTATGAAACATCAGTCTCTTGAACATGTCATCATAGGATATGCATCATCATCATAAGGTGTAGGAGTGTATGTACATCACAGAGTGCATCATCATAACATGCATCATCACATCATCATCATCATGTATCAAATCAAGGCATACATCATTATATAATGAGTCACAACTTGTATACTAATATCGCTAATCATACAGCATGTACTTGTATACTTGTACACTGTTGTACACTTACTGATCTCTATAAATACCAATCACTGATCTCTTCATAGACAACTATACATTGATATCATATGTACATATTCTTACTGTATATACACTTGTCTGTACACTATATACACTTGCATTCACTAAATATACTTACATTCTACTGTACATATACATTCTTCACATCACATTTGTTTATATATCACTGTATAATCAGATACTTGTTCATACTCAATCCATACTATGTGCATCAACTGTAAATACTTGTTCAAACATACCTTATAGAAAATACTAAGAAAATGTTGACTGTGTACAACAAAAGAAGGGCTCGCATCCGAAACCTTGGACTATTCTTTCCTGAACAAATTCAGGACTTGTCAATGTCACCCTTGGCACTGTGTATGTGTTGTTGCAGACCTAAAACATTAACTTTGTACTCAAACTTAGTGTTGTAGGAGGGCTTCAGACTTAGACTATGTTTGACTAACCCAAATAGTCATAAAGAGAGCTCGGTACTTTAAATTCGAATTGACAAAGAAACTTGGGACTTCTGTTGCTGCTGTTGCTGTTGTACCCACGAAGAGGTTAAAAATGGGTCCGCAACATCTGGAAAACTTGGGACTATTCAGGAGAGTTTTAACCCAAAACTTTGAACTCTGTGGTGAGCTGCTACTATGTATCCTCAGTCAAACCAGTGAAGATAAACCTTAGACCATTTCAGAACTCGGGCTATGTGAAAAGGAGGACTATTTTCCCTTCATTTCCTAAAACTCAGATCCTTTTCAAACCCCAAAAATCTCTTTGTGGAAGAAAACAAAACTCGGGTATGCTATTACATCTTCTCTATTGCTGTTCATTCCCTCCGTCTATGAATTAAAACACAGTCCAAAACTAGTGAGATACCTCAGACCATTAGCTTCTTCATTGATCATACAACTCTTTTTGGAGTCTGCATGGCGGACATATTGTTGGTGCCCACTGCATTTTCTGAAATAATTTACAGAAATATCCTTCGCTAGAATCGATTGCAGATCACTGATCTCTGTAAAGAATCAGACTAACAAAAATATGATAAGAGAATGATCTATCTGTGGTGCATAAGGACACCAGGTTTCTCCGATATTGATGGCGTATACAAATCCTTCAAAGGATAAAAAATCTATTCGATTTAACTTACACTGTGAACCCAATAATACTATGAAGAGATTGGATATCCTTTTCTTCTCTTTACTAAATCATGTCTTTCCATTCGTGGCGTACTCTATAATAATGTAAGATCTTCCCAGCCCTTGAGTTCAAACAAAAATGTATATCATTCAGCGGTCCTTCAAGTACAACAAGAAAAAGCCCTATATATATGCAGCTGAAAAATGGTCTGCAAATTTGTTGTCTTCCCTAGTCAGCGAAAAAATCAGTCCGGCGAATAATCTCAATTTTTCCTCAATCCAAAAACTATAACCCGACGAATAACTAACTCATAGATCTATTTTTTGTTTTAGACAAATGCAAGTATATTTATATAAGTTTTGGAAGACTATGGGTCGATATCTTAAAGGTTTCTTTTTAGTTCTAATTAAATTTTAAATTGATTCACAAAGATTACGGGCCGACTTGTTTCATAAAAGTTCTCTCCTATTTTTATTATAATCTATTAAATTAAAGTAAATATTATAATTTAGATGATAATCTTAATTTATTATAATTTAATTATATTTTAGTTATTTAATACTTATTAACCATCTGTAGTTTAAACTATTATTATTAACCATTTAATTATTATTATTAATCATTTAAATTATTATTAACCATGTGTGCAATGGGCATTATTAGTGTGTTGTTAGGTCAACCAAGTCACCACAAGCAAAGATGTGTTACATCATCATAACCATCAAGGTGTGTGGGTGCCTAGGCTTCTCCTAGGGTACCATGACCTCAATAAAATAGAAATGACCACTGAAAGGGTCATTTGGACTCTTGAAACTTCTTCAACCCACCAAGGACACATTCTAGGGTAATAGGGCAAGGTTGTGGTACAAGGAAACCATAAGGAAACTTAGGGGTACTGGAACACTCTATAGGGCTTTTGGTAATGTACCAAGGGCTCCAAGGGCTTCGGACTTGGGCTTGGATAAAGTCAAAAGGTCTCCTTTGACACTGACACTTACTCAACCCTCAGAGGCTCCTCAAGGGGCACCAAGAAACACTGAGACACACCTATTGGCATCAATGACAATTTAGTTAACATGGTTCATGTTCATTTTCAAGAGTGTCACCTAAGGTGTTCACCTTACTATGCATGCAAAGTATAATCTCATCGTGGATTTTTTTAATTCATGAGATTAGTCTTATATTATTTTGACGGTGTTACAGATCAACCCCATTAAAAATGAGTTGTTTTCTACTCAGGATCATGGTTGTGAGTATGAAGGGGTTTAACTTGCAATCACAAATACAAGTGCAAGGGGAAAGTTCACACTGGTAGTCCTTAATTATCGATAGTTGTTGAGTTGTGATGAAAATAGGATTTTTGGGTTTTCATGAAGATAAAACCATACATGTTGATTCTTCTCTTTCATAGTATTTTTAGACTTACGGTTTATTTCTTGGTGAGTTACTACTATATTGTGCAGTTTTTGTGGTTTATTCTCTTTCACTTGGATGGTAGTGACACGGTTTATTTTGACCATAGGGGGGCATGTGATACTTTGAATGTGTGTATTAATCTACTAGTTGGTTATTTTCACTTGACAATTATCTATCCTTCAGTTTAGAAGGTTTATTTCATAATTTGTGGTAGTTCCATTATGTGTTATGTTAATTGGTATAGGCAAAAAAATAAGTTATTTAAGGACTTTTCAAGATCATGTTATTTTTGTGATTGCAAGGTTGGGCAATGTAATCCATGTTTTTGTGATTGTAATATCGAGCAATGTAATCCCTATTTTTGTGATGGCAAGCTTGGGTAATGTAATCTAGGAGGGAGATTAATTGAAAGATATTAATTTATCCATTCAACACAATATGAGGTTTTTGCAGACAACCCACCAACAAGCTTGGACTAAACATATGAAAAAAGAAATTGTTTGACACCTTAATCCAACAATACAACGAAAAATATGTGGGCATTATATCTCCATGCATGATCGCTACCAAGAGACAATGAATTTCTTTACAAGGAAGCAATGTGTTACACTCAAACAAGGATTTTCCATAGTTTCAACGGGTTGGACATGCTCACAAAAGGAATATTGTTGAGTTGTGTGCACAGAGACAAAAGAAAGTAGAGCATACATCTTATTTAGTCTTAAATAAAATTTCATATTTAATATGATATATTATTAGTTTATATTTCTTAAAAAAATGGTTAAAATTGAAGTATACTAAAATTATATATTAAATATATAGAATGTTAGAATTTGCATTAAAATTTTATATTTTTACACATGGGTGATTCCATGAAGGTGGGTAACACTCTTTGGCCAAATTTGGTAATGAAAATCTGATTTTTTACTCGTCTACTAGATAGAAGCCCTCAAAATGCATATATTCCATGTGAATTTCGACTTGCAGTAAAAAAACAAATTGTAGAATATTATGTTGGCTCCTCGATGATATTTTTTTTTAAATATTCCGTTGTTATTTAATCTGTGAAAATTTTCTTTTAAAGAACTGTGTGACCTTAAGAATTTGAATAAGTTAATAAGTGGCTCGTGTCCAACCCCAATAATTCAATCTTATATTAATAATTTATATATATATAGATAGATAGATAGATAGATAGATGGATAGATAGATAGATATGAACATGATCTACACATAATGCACTGTGGTCTGCATATTTTTTTGCTAATTTATTTCGCGGTATACAATACACATGTGTGTCCATCCCAGTTTTTTTTTCACTATTTTTAGAAATTGAAAAACCAAAGACACCCTTTTGAAGAGGACATGCCGATGTGTGTGCTCTGCATTTTTACAAAATTTTTGAATGTGTATATTTTACCTTGCATATTTTTCTCTAAGCCATTTCGAAGTTGTTGTCTGGTTTTCTAAGTGTAAGGTTTAGAACTAATTAAAAAAAAACATATGAATGCCAAAACACATGCATGATATCTCAATGGATAGAGAATTCAGTGACGAATCTCAATTGTGTGCCATGAATGGCAAGGTTTACACCTGTGGAAGCCACAGAGAAACATTGATTTTCTTGAAAGAGGGCTAAATCTCTTCTTTTCAAGCCCTTGGTTGAGGTATTAAGCCCGATCAAGGTATTTGAATACCTCAATCAAGGGTTTGTTGGAACCTCGATCGAGGTTTTATTAAACCCTTGATCGAGGGTTTATTAAACCCTCGATCAAGGCTTTGATAAACCCTCGATCAAGCTAGTCTTCAAGACTTGAAAAAAAGATTTGTACATCACTACCAATATACTAGCTTATTTTTTCGGGATATAAGATTTAGCTTATATATGTATTATATATAATATTATGTTCATGTAGGACATTTTAGAAATGGGTATCAAAGACCCATTTAAAAGAATTTAAAAGAAAAATTACAAAAGAATAAAGAGGAAATGGGAAATATTTTTTTAAAAAAATAATAAGTGTAAAAATAAATAAATAAATAAGTGAAAAAATAAAATAAAAATAAAAATAATGAAACATCAAATAAAAAAGAATAAGAAGAAGGATACTTTTAAATATATCATTAGTTTATTTATTTTTTTAAATATTAAAATTGAAATACATTTAAAAAAATGTAAATTATATTTTTCCACAATGTATTCACCCTAATATATATATTTCATGTTAAATATATAAAATATATAAGATTAAATACATATTTTAAGATATTGAGATATCAAAAATTTAATATAATGATGATGCTAATTAACTTTTATTTAGTACTTTATATTTATTAAAAAAATGTTAAATTTGAAGTATATGGTTTTATAAATTATATTATTTTACACATGGTTTTTATGAAAAAGATTGGTAATTGTTAATGAGAAGTGCATTGCTTATATGTGATAATTTTTTATAGGATGTTTGTTGGTGAAAATCTTGTCATAGGTGTTATGAAAAAGATTGGTAATTGTTAATGAGAAGTGCGTTGCTTATATGTGACAATTTTTTATAGGATGTTTGTTGGTGAAAATCTTGTTATAGGTGTTATGAAAAAGATTGGTAATTGTTAATGAGAAGTGCGTTGCTTATATGTGATAATTTTTTATAGGATGTTTGTTGGTGAAAATCTTGTCATAGGTGTTATGGATACATAGTTTCTAAAGAGGCTTATTACACAGAAAGTAACAAGGTGCTTTGATATTAATAAAAGTAGCCATGTACTTAGATGTTGTAAGGTAACTTCAAGTTACATTACAAAAAATAAAAAGTAGTTAAAATTTTCATGTGGGCTCATAAAATAAAAAATTAGAATTAAATAAAAAAGTAAGTAAAAAGTCTATATGGGCTAATAAAATAACAAATTAAAACCAACATAAATCCATCTTAAACCGAAACTAAGTGTAAATTTTTCTAAACAAGTAAAAAAGTTAAGATAAACAAAATTACACATCAAAAATTGGATTCCTCTACATCCTTAGTAAATTTAAGTTTAAGATGGATCTATGCTGGTCACACTCTAATCCAATGTAATCATACTATATGTGTTGTTAAAATTAAGTTACAATTTAGTTAGATTAAGGAGTGGTAATTGTTAGTTATAATAATAGTAAAATATTGTCTTCTTAATAATGATAAGAATTTTTTGTAATATACAACAATAAATAAAGAATAACAATTTAAAATAAAGGAGTACCATAATAATTTCTTTTTTTGACGGGGTAGTTGTGTTTATAATAAAAGTTGAGCAACCTTTTTTTCATTTCATCACAACTATTTTTCTTTTCATTTTTCTCTTTCTACTTTTTATTACACCTTTTAAGACAATTGCTAATCCTAAAATATGCTCTCATATTGAGAAAAACTTGTGCAATTATAATTTAAAACCAACCCTAAATCTAAAAATGTAATCAATATGAACAATTCATTTTATTTGGAATATTCTTTAATGATAATGTTTCAATAAGTCTTTTTATTATGTAATATGAATGTAACAATTTTTTGCAAACTTTTCTATATATATAAAAATAAAACTAAGCAATTTTGACTACTAAAAATAATAGTAATTGTCTTCATAACTTGTGTGTGAGCTGAAATTAGTTATAGATATTATCTATTGCAAGTTCAAAGTATGATTAGAATTTACTTTTCTTAAAAAATATATTGTATGTGAGCTGAAATCAGTTATAGATATTATCTTTTGCATGTTCAAAGTATGATTAGAATTTACTTTTCTTCAAAAATATATGAAAATGCTAGTAGAATAAATTATAAAAGATAATTCTTAGTGAATTTTTTTAATAAAAATGGATCAAATTTGTTGTGGAAAATTGTTATTTTTACAACTTTACAATTTTTGTAATTGTAATTGCTATTCTAAATTAAATATTTTATTTTAAAAACTACCCAAATAATTGAAATTATATTTTAAAAATTATAATTTAAAGAGATAAAAAAAGATACCGAATTTAAGCAGGTTCTTTCTTCAAACAGTCCGCTAGATCTAGATCTTTCAAAGAGATATATATGTATGTCTAGAATGGAATATTCAAACGCAAACGCTCGTCGCCCAGATCTTTCAAGGAAATATATATATATATATATATATATTTGAGCGTGTTACGGTCAAACGCAACGCAAGCTTACGGAATACCCATTTCTAACGACAGTTTAAGACTTTGTTGAGTGCTCAGCTGTTGTATTTGTAGGAAGGGGTTCCTTTTCTTAGCTCAAGATTCGAGATTTATGTTATTTTCATCCATTTTCCTTTAAAACCCATTCCCCTTTTCTCATGTTACACCCTCGCAATATTTCTATGTATTCTCATGCATATACATGTGCATTCCGCCTTGGACGCCTGTTAGTCCTAGAGATTCCCCAGTTTTACTTGTCAATACACGTGTTGGACCTTCCTAGAGCTGTTCTTAACCTCAAAAACCCAAATACCCTCTTCATTATGCAAGTTGCATCCCTCTTTTTTTTCATTTACTCACACAAGTGATTCGTCCACCTTATCTAACCTTTTTTTCTCTCATGTGTGAGGTGTTGGGTCATTATTCTAAAATCCTTGCAGATTGTCTAAGGAGTGAGTTGCATGATCTAACCTCCTAAACCACACACATGTCATTTTCCTTCTATAAGATTCATTTCCCTAGCTAATTTGTCCTTGTTTTCAGCCAATTCGTCCCCTTCTAGGTGAGGCGTCTATTTCTCATTGACTTGTCAATTGTTTGTTAGAACCACCTACAATACTTTATATTTTTTTAACCTTTTTCAATAAGAAAAAAGATATGTTTATATTAGAAGTATATGAATATAAGACACAAATTATAATAAAAAGTCCAACAATGAATCCCAAAAACCCAAAAAGACAACATGGAACTAGATGGTCCAAAAGAGATGCAATAGAAGCATATGAAAAAAGTTTTTTTTACTTGGTTATGGAATATATATAGGGTTTCAGAGAAAGAAATATACTTTAGTGAAAAGGGAGTTGAGTCTCACGTCCTATATAAAGAGACTTTCTCTCTCATTTTTTTGGTTGGTTGTGTTTGTATCTTGTATTTTTTTGGAGAGCTCTATTGAATGTCAATGCTAAAGGATTTTGAGAAAAAAATATTGAGATCTACTTGTGTATGTGTGGCTCATTTATTGCTTCATGCTTATAGCTGGAGGTCACATCTCAATAACATTCCCATTTATTTCCTTTTTAATTGGCCATTGAAAATGTACTTCGTCATAGTTGAAAGAAGAATATGGTATGTTAACTTCTATCATATTATTCTTTGTTATTTTACTTGAAAGGGAGTGTTTTTCAATCCTTTCCTTTATTTTATATGGTGCAATACTACCCCTTAGTTATAGAGGGAAACCATAAAGGAAATGAATGAGAGTTTTATGAATGTGGTACTAGATTCCCTCCTCCGAGAAAGATGTACAACCCATTACAATTCCTTCTCTAGTTCTTCCTCCAGCCATCCTCAGATGGTAGGAGAGATACTCCCAGTTATTCTAGTGTCCCGAGTGCCCCATGACAATGACAATTTTTCTAGTTTTTCAATACAACGTTTGGATCCACTCCCACTATACATTTTTCTCTCTTGGAACAAGTCTCTTCATATCTCACTTTGTATATTTTCTCTGGGACTAGATCTCAATTTATAGATTTAGGGGTAAGTTTAAGTTATATTTTTATCTTTTATAGGATCTACTTTTGGGGCTCCAACTTTGTATTGTTATCATGGCACCGCGTAGTCCCATTGACCTACTTTTGTGCTCATTTGTTGGACATTGATAACATTAGCCAGTATATTATATTATCTCCCTATGCGATATTGTATCGAAGGTCCTTCCAACACATTAAGTAGATTGAGTTTTCTTTAGATAAATATTCTTCTTTTGATGGGATAAATAAAACCCTCTACGGGTAAGCCTTGGGTGATTTTGTATGCCCTTTAATATTTTCCATGCATATATTTTCCATATATATATATACATCTAAAAAAATATTTTCCCTTTAGGGTAAAATGTACTAACCCTAAATGCGAACCTTGCTTAGATTTCACAATTCTAGATCTATATATTCATTGTAGATTTTCTTATTACATCTAGTAAATAAATCTAGAAAATAAACAGTAAAATTTTATCATAAAATATCGAGATTTATTTTTTCTTAAATCTTTGTACTTTTAAAAATCAATTTCAAGTAGACTTAGTCATTAACTAGATTTTATTTCATAGATATATTAATTTCCTAATCATATTTTAGTTACTCACTTCAGATTTTAAGTTTTTTATCTTTTATTGTTAGTAGTTTTGTATTTCTTATAATTTTAAAAACAAAAATTTACACATTAAAACTAAATTTTCTTATTCATTTATTAATTTTAAGGGATATCTATATCTATATCTATATCTATATCTATATATAATTCTACACTTCCACCAATTTAGATCATACATATTATAGAAATTTCATTAGCCTAAACGTTCTTAAACATTGTGAGTTTTTCTTAAGTTAATTCTTTTATGTTTTTAATTTTGGAGTTTATTTAGTATTCATACTATTTTCATAATTTAAATTTTCCTTGCAAGTTTCAATTAATATAAATAGAAGGGAAATTTATAGTGGCCCTCACAACTTATTTAAAGTGGATTTAAACCTTGATCAATTTATTCTTAATAATTTAGTTTCTTGAATATTTTAGTTTACATTTATTATTCATTTTTGGAATTATATTAATTCAATTGGTGATTAGAATTACCTTTAATCTTTTAAGTACTTTCAAAATTATTTAAAATATTTTTGGGCTTAAGTTGGTTAAATTTGAATTATGCTTTTTATTTTATTTTATATAATCTATTATTTATATTTTCATGATTTAATTAAATTAATATAAAAGAATGTATCCATTAAAGTATCTATTCATCCTTGTGCTCATTACAAGCTCTAGGGTTTTACTATATACTATGGTATCTTCATTTAGTGAAACCATGTCATAACACCTTCCTTCATGGGATATTAAAAAATACTCTTCATTTCACGAGATATGGATAATTACCTACAAAAACCCTATTGTTGATCCCCCCCAATACATACAATATATTGACATATGAACACAATAGGTAAGTAAACCAACAACCAACACACTTATTTGGGGGTTTTATAATGGTTAAGAATTGGTTACGATGGTGAGATACATTCTGTAGTAGATATTTCATGCACTCTAACTTGATCTAAAATGTGTAGATGGATTTGGCTTAGAGACAACCTTTGATTCTCTAAATAGGCTTATCTTCCAATCCCTTCATGTTATGCTGCTACCCTACTTCTTCATTTCCTCTCTAGCTCTTTTCCCATTTAATTCCCTTCTTCTCCATAGCCATCATATTTAATGGGTTTCCTTGGAAGGCCAACCTTCAAAATGGTTTGTTTCCTCTTCCAAGCATTATTAGACTATTGACTCAACTTTGTAAATTAATTTTCTTAATTATAAAGTTAAAAAGAAATGATTTTCGAGAGTGTTGGAATATAATCCGTCGGGATTATACGTTAATGTAAATAGTAGGAAGATGAAGAGACTCTTGGATGTGATCCCAAGAGTCATTGTAATGTATAAATAAATGTTTTAGCTATGAAATGAATTGAATCGGGAGTTATTACCTATCAGTGGTATTAGAGCACCACCTGCCATAACTCCTGGCTACATTTTAGTCCTGGAATTCTGCCAAATTCATTTCAGGCTGCCTACTTTGTCAGTCTGCCAGTTGCATGCATTGTATGTGTTATTCTCTTCCAGACCTATGCTAAGGAATGAGAAGACTGTTGTGATTTGAGACCCTCAAGTATTGTGCATGGGTTGGGCTCTCTTCATAGGCGTAAACCCTAATTCTTGGTATTCTGCATCACCGCTTCATTTTGCATAGACGTTTGAATTATTGTTTGCTAGAACGATTGAACCTGCCTAACCCTAATCCCGCGAGCGTTGTGTATCTACTACTATGAGTACGCACTCCATGTACAGACTTGGATGTTGCGGTCTATATTCCATATCCTCTGCATATCCACAGTCTCTTCTAAATTCGTTGGATGTTGCGGTCTGTAGTCCATATCGTCTGCATATCCACAGTCTCTTCTAAATTCGTTGGATGTTGTGGTGTGTAGTCCAGGAGCTTTGATTCTTATTGATTGTCCTGACGATATTAGCAAATAGTGCATGCCCGTATAATGGAAAGGAAAGCTCTATAAATGTAATCTCAATGCTCATTCACAGAGCAATGTTGATTCTCTTGTTTTACTGCACTTCAACTTTCAGTGGAACTGCGTGGACTCTATCTGCAGAGCGTGGGCTCTTCTAATTGAGCGTGGACTGCATTTCTTTGAGATCTGTGCCTCTCCCTCACAAACAATGAATCTGTGGAAGACTATGCTTGAAATGGATGTGCAGCATTTGTAATGGCTGAGAGAACTCGTTGAAGATTGATGCTCTCATACATTTGTGTGGAGAAACTTCAACTAGATTGTGAAGCGTGCTATTGAAGGCTGCGTTGAAGACTGAAGTCACATTGAAGGCTGCGTTGAAGGATGCAAATTCCATGTGAGCGTGGAGTGATTAAATATTCACGCCATTAAGTGGAGACCGTGAATACTGCGGCCTATTTCTTCTGCGTGAATGCGTTGAAGGTTTCTCTTCAACTTCATGACAGTGTATATTCAGAACCTTTCTCAATTGCATGAAGATCGTGTAAGCTCTTGGAGTACTGCTGTGAATTCAAGAGCTGCATGGAGTGAGATGAGAGGTCGCTGAAGATTCACGCCATCGTTGATTGCGTGAAGCCTGGGTTGAAGACTGCATTCTGCGTTGCTTGAGCTAGCTGCCTGCGTTGAAGGAGCTTCCCTTCTCTGACTGTGTGGAGGTAAAGTGCTGTTGGTATAATTGTTTGTGACCCATAGAATGCATAAAACCTAATTTAGTTTACCCTAATTTTGTGCATGGAGGAAATTCTACAAATTTTCCTTTGTGTATGAGTTAAGAATAATGTGATTGTTGTATGAGCCTGTGCTTGATGAGCCATAATTGTTTTGGGATTTGAAGCTCGTGTATGTTGATGAATTTTGTGCCATAATCACCTGAACATTGTCACTGTGCAATTATTCTGCTGCTGCAACTAGAAGTACTGCATCAAGCTGCTGAAGTTGCGACCTGCCTTGAAGAATAAACTCTATGTGAAACAATTATATTGAAGAAGCCTGTGTATGCTATAAACTTGCATTATATTTGCCTTGGCAGAGACTGTAGACCTGAAAGGTTATTGTTTTTCTATTTCTCTTTGTAAATTACACTAAGAGTTGTAAAAAATGCAATCTATAGCATCTATTGTTGGTGATGTCCTCACTGGCAAGGAAAAATATCCAAAATGGTCTAGAAAGATCAAGAAATCAAGCGAGCCTGTTGAAGAATCCCTTTAATTTGTTCAGAAAACAAAGAATCGGTCCAAAGACCCTTCCAAGGGAGATTGTAGCAAGAGAGGATGAGGAAGAAGAAATTTCAAAGGAAGAGGGGGCAGAAACAACTCCAGCAAAAGATCATATTTACAGTGCAAGCATTGTGGAAAGACTAGGCACACATCAGATCAATGTTGGGCTTCATGGGACTCCATCAAAGACAAACAGAACCAGAAGAAAGATGACAATACAAACCAAGATGCTAGTAAATCTTCTAATTCTGCTCATTGTATTGTTGCACATTATAATCTTGGAATTAATGAAATGACTTAACTTTCATCTTACAAAGATTGTTGGCTGCTTGATACTGGTGCAACATCACACATGACCTTTAGAAAAGACTGTTTTGAAGAACTTAATGAAACAATAAATGGCATAGTGTACTTTGCAGATAAGTCAAGTCTTAAACCAAAGGGAATGGGCACCATTCGACTTAAGATTCCTGGATTCCCTGATTTCTTGTTGAAGAATGTTCTTTATCTTCCAGAGTTGCAGAGAAGCCTATTGTCCTTGGTGGAGATTCGATAGCAAGGCCATTCCATCCACATGTTTGATGGAATCATAGAAATAAGAAAGTCCTCTCACAACCAAGTCATCATGACTGGATACGAAGATGGGAAGCTGTTGAAGCTAAAGGGTTCATCTGCAAGAGTTCAGAACTATGCCGACCTCTCTTAGCATGGAGAAGGTAATTTGTCATCTAGTTCATTGTGGCATGCAAGATTTGGTCATTTGAATTATAACAGTCTTCGTTTGTTGAGAAAGAATGGTGTATTTGGT
>LPNX010923403.1:112338-134494 GCA_001517045.1 Pseudotsuga menziesii
GACAGGAACAAGAAGTTCAAAAAGACATGAAGGTGGAGGAGGAGCAGATAATTCAGGTGATGACATGGATGTATCATTTGATTGTGAATTTAATTTATCTGCTAACTTTGAACCAACTTCCTTTGAAGAAGCTTCTACTCGGGTTGAGTGGAAAGAAGCTATGCAGAATGAGTATGATGCACTCATGAAGAATGGAACTTGGAAGCTGGTTGACCCTCCAGTTGGAACCAAACGAATTGGCTGCAAGTGGGTGTACAAGAACAAATACAAATCAAATGGCTCACTTGACAAGCACAAAGTGAGGCTTGTAGCAAAAGGCTATGCACAGAAGGAAGGAATTGACTATGAAGAAACATTCTCTCCTACAACAAAATGGGCTACCATCCGTACCTTACTCTCTTTAGCTGCTCAGAAAGGGTGGAAAGTTCATCAAATGGATGTGAAGACTACTTTCTTGAATGGAGACTTGAAAGAGAATATCTTCATGTCTCAGCCAGAAGGCTTTGTTGTGAAAGGAAAAGAACAAAAGGTATGCAAGCTTGTCAAATCCTTGTATGGCATAAAACAAGCACCTTGCGCATGGTATGAAAAGTTAACCGAGCATCTTTTGAAGTTAAATTTCAAACATTTTGATCTTGATGATGCAACATTGTTTATAAATAAAGTTGGAAGATCTGTTGTGTATCTTGTGGTGTACGTAGATGATCTTTTGATGACAGGGAATAATGAGAGCTATATAGCATCCATAAAGAAAGATTTGAAAAAGATCTTTGAAATGATAGATATGGGACATCTCCACTATTACTTAGGAATTGAAGTCACTCAACATCCTAAGTACATATTCCTATCTCAGAAAAAATACGTTGGAGAACTACTAAACAAATTTTGCATGACAGAATGCAATCCTATCTCTACTCCAATGGAACAGAAAATGAAGCTCACATCAAGCGAAGGGAAAGAATTTGAAGATGCGACCAAGTATCGACAACTTGTAGGAAGTCTTATCTACCTTACAACAACTAGACCAGATATTTCTTATGTTGTTGGCATACTTTCAAGGTTCATGTATAAACCCTGTGAAGGACATTGGTGAGCTGCAAAAAGAGTTCCAAGATACTTGAAGGGGACTCAAGATGTTGGACTCAAGTACTCTAAGGTGGATGACTTCAAACTTATTGGGTACTCAGACTCCGATTTTGATGGCGATAAGGAGACAGGAGTATCAACTTCTGGATACACTATGAGTCTTGGATTAGCAGCTGTCTCATGGAGATCATGCAAACAGTCAATTCCATCAGATTCAACAACAGAAGAAGAATATGTGGCTGCAGCTGAAGCAACGAAAGAAATAGTATGGCTCAGGAAGATACTTGAAGATTTGCAAGAAAAACAAGAGAGCTCCACTCCATTATTGATCGACAATACTTCTGCAATCAAGCTGGCTAAGAATCCTAGTTTCCATGATCGAACCAAACATATCAACACAAAGTATCATTTGATTCGACATCATGTAGAGGCCAAGACAGTCCATCTTCGACATTGTTCCACAAATGATCAAGTTGCAGACATCTTCACCAAAGCGCTTGGATGAGAAAAGTTTGAAAGATTCAAAAACATGCTCAGAATTACTAACACCCCTTTGGATTAAGGGGGGGATTGTTGGAATATAATCCGTCAGGATTATACATTAATGTAAATAGTAGGAAGATGAAGAGACTCTCGGATGTGATCCCAAGAGTCATTGTAATGTATAAATAAATGTTTTAGCTATGAAATGAATTGAATCGGGAGTTATTACCTATCAGAGAGGATCCATTTTGGATCAACATGGATGTGAACATTGTGATGGACACCTTCTTTCTATTGTCCCATATTCAAATTAAGGGGGGTTGTTGAAAATAGCGGTGTACTATTCTTTTGGAAATGAACAACGTTATATTGAGTTTGTTATGTAAACATCCACTATCGTTTTTGGAAACCTATTGAGTTGGATATTTATACACCCACTCTCATGTTTTGGAATGACTAAACTTATATTGATTTGGGAATTTATATACCATCTCTCATTTTTATTCTTTATTTATCTATGTGACCCCTTCTTCATCTTAAAGGGGGGAACCAAAAATGGCGTATGCTTCTTTATGAAGTACACTGTTTTATAAATTATATTATTTTAAATGCAATGTTCTCATTAAAAAAACATTTGGTAGTTGTTTATGATAAGTACTCTGTCTATATGTGATAGTTTTTTATAGGAAATTTGTTGGTGAAAATCTTGTCATAGGTATTATGTACACATAGTTTCTAGAGAGGCTTGTTTGACCGAGAGTAGTGAGGTGCTCTACAACCGAGTATTGGGGAGATGTTGTAATGTAATGTAATGTTACACTACAAAAAATAAAAAGTAGTTAAAAAAAATCCATATCCACTCATAAAATAAAAAATTTAAAATCAAATTCAAAGTAATTAAAAAATCTATATGGGTTGATAAAATAAAAAATCAAACACATAAATCCATCTTAAACCCAAACTTACGTGTAAATTTTTCTAAACATGAAAAAAGTCAAGATTAAAAAAACAATTACACCTCAAGAAATTGGATTCCTCTCAGTGCTTAGTATATCTGAGTTGAAGATGAATATATGTTGGTCATACTCCAGTCCAATGTAATCATTATATGTGTGTGCATGTGTGTGTTTGTTTGTGTGTGTGCGTGTTATTATATCCCTGTTGAGATTAAGGTATAGTAATTGATATATTAAGTATTGGTAATTGTTAGTTATAACAATAGTAAAATAATGTATTCATAATAATGATAAGAAATTTTTTGTAATGTTCAACAATAAAAAAAAGAATAATAATTTAAAATAAAGGAGTACCATAACAATTTCTCTTTTGACGAGGTAGTTTTGTTTATAATAAAATTTGAGCCAAAAACATTTTGTTGACATATTAGACTCTTCTTTGAAATGTTTGACATATATATATGTATGTGGAATTAGTCTATTTAAAATGTATATTGATTACATGTCATCTCCCCTCCCCTCCTCTCTCGGCAAGGAGAGGACGCAACTCTACTGCTGCTCTGTTGTCTATCAAAGCAGAGATATTATCCCCATGAACATAAACCAAAAATGAATTGCAAATAAAATATATACACATGCATAACAAATGCAAATACAATGGAAGCAACACATTGCAAGCATTCTATATGTTCACAAACATTCTTAAACAAATACAGTTGCAGAAATTAAATACATAAGAAAATACATATCTTGAAAAGGAGATGCCCCAAAACTAGCTATGTCACTGCAACATTCCACCCAACCATAGGACAAGGTGCTCATTAATCTCTCAGCACCACTTCCACCCCCAAGCTGGGCATGATTTCCATAAGTAACTAGGGAACAACATGCTCACACATAGACACATACATATCAAAATTCAGACAAGTCAATCAACAGTTGGGTTTATCAAGCTACTAAGGCAATGGAAAGGTAGAGTTTCTAAGCTAGTGAGCTCAACCACAGAGCTATGGACACATGTACCCGATCTATCTAGTTTGCCATCCACAATACCTACACACCCAACACAACGAAGTATTTCATTCACTGCTACACAGTCCCTCGGCACATACCTTCCCTTTGACTTCTCTTCAGGGTTTGCATAGAATATTTTCCACCCCCTCTTCATCTGTCTGTGAGGTTCCTCTCTTCATTAGGTTTATCAATCCAATTATGGGGCTCTTACACTCCTAAGTCTTTCAGACCAAAACAGGGATGCACACAACAACCAAACACAAGTGGTGGGTCTAAGAAAAATGTCTTACCAACCAAAAACAAATTGGTATAAGGGGGAAACAACCCTGTGATAGCAGATTCATTTTCAAAAATTCCTATGGCTTCACAAGGGAAAAAACAGCCTCTTCAAACCCCCAAATCATGGTTCTCTTTTACCCATTCACTCAGAAATACAAAAATGGGGTTCTCCATCCATGGAAAGATGAGGAAATACAAAAAACATCGGGGAGAAACACATATCAAGGTCCAGCTGCATGAGGCAATGAAGAGCGTGAATTAGGAATGGCTTGGGCCCCAATTTCTTGGTCATAACTTGCCCCATAAGAAAAAATTCGTTTTCCAAAAATTATGAGTTTTCCCAATACTAAATTGACTCGCATACTCTTCCATTCCTGAGGCATTAACTACCTCAACCAACTTCTGGAAGAAGTAAATGATTGGGCACAAAAAACAAAATGGGTAGCAGACATCTTTATGGGTTCTCCCATTGACATTTGACTTTATCCTATTGGCTCAAGGGTTTGAATAATTTCCCTTCCTATTCCTTGTGAAATCATGCCCCCATCTCTTTGTTACATTGCATATCTATTTGTGGGTATTTTTTTTAAATTACATATTTACATGATGTCTCAATTTTATAATGTGGCTGGCTAGCATGATAACCATATGCATCGATTTTAACTAACGATACATAAAATGATAAATCCATGGTGGGGCCTTGTCCTTGACCTCCTCACCATTATTTAATAACGATATTTACATCATATACAATTTTAATGCAATAGGGGTCAAAACGGGATATTACGTTACATCAACAAAGAGTCATGAGGTTGCAAGACATTGGGTGGAAGATTATCATCGGTTGGACCCAAACCTATACTAATAATAATTCATGATTACTCATTTTTCATTTCATCGCGTCTAATTTTTTGTTTATTCTTTCTCTTTCTATGTTTTATTGCACCGTTTGAGGCAATTGCTAATCCTAAAATATGCTCCCATTTTAATTAAAACTTGTCTAATTATAATCTAAAACTAACCCTGAATCTAGAAATGTCCCACAATGTATAATGTGAACATTCCATTTTATTTGGAATTTTCTTTAATGGTGATGTTTCCATCTTTTTTTATTATGCAATATGCATATAATAACTTTTCGCAAGCTTCCCTACAAAAAAAAAACTAATCAAATTTGACCACAAAGAATAGTATGACTATTTAATAATGAAGCACTATTCCAATACATATGGAGATGAAGGTATCTTAAGTATATGTTTAAGTGCATATGGAAATGATGCCATCTTAAGTAGATGTTTAAGTTTATGGTGTTGAAGTAGAGTCATCATTCGATCCAGCATTAGGGTAGCTTTGAGGTCTAAGATGGGCCTCACAAGGAAATAATAAAATAAGAGTTATAATAATAAAATAAAAGTTATAAATTTTGGAGGGGAAATGGAAAAAACTTATTTTCTGATCGTATTTTTGACATATATCCTTATTGATTCACCCAAATTTCAAGTTTGGGGACTTGTTGGATGTGGAATTTGATTCGACATCCAACTCGTCCCCACACTGTATACTTATGAGGTACCCACCACACCCAAAAATGAAAATTTCAATAAAAAACATAATTTAATATTAAAATACATTTTTTTATTGAAATTTTCAGTTTTTGGTGTTGTGGGTACCTCATAATTATGTAGTGTGGGGATGGATTCGATATTTTTCATCCACAGCTCCCCAAACCCAAAATTTCAGATAAATAGGACAAGAATTACTCAAATAATCACAAAAATAATCTTCATTCATTAATCAATAATACAATGATTATACAATAAATAGAATTTGAATCTACCATCTCAAGTTGACTGAATAACTAACTAAATTTTACTGAATAGATAACTAGGTGTGTCTAAATCATTGTCGGAGCTCACTAGTCTAACTCTAAATGTCTAAATCAATGTACATCCAGTTAACTGATGAGGTAGGTGGGAAAAGGGTTCCACTCTCCCTTCATGCATGCAAAACTAGTGCTAGGTTAACTAAAAGTGATCTAATTCATTGTAATTGGACGTTAACTCGGCATAACTTCTTACCAGCCATGACCAACTAATGGAGGCTGCTGGTGGCACTCAGAATGGGCTCCTATAACGTAGGGATTAGTCTCAGAGGCACATAAACTCATGCATGCACATGCAGTAAGTGGAAGATAACCTATATATATATATATATATATATATATATATATTCCATGCACTCAAATAAAGTAATAATGTCTTCCTAAGTTATGAAAAATGACCAAATAGACTATATTGGACAAAGGCGGATTAATTAATCCTAGTAGACGATACTTGGAAAATCATTTTCCTATCTTAGGAAGAAATTGGGGGTTATCCATCGTCATTAAAAATTAACTAAAAGGATGAAAACATTGTCATAGGAAGAGGATAAATGTTGACAAAAGCATGCACACTCATAGGGGAGTGATTTTAAAATCTATGGTCCATTAGTAAATAATTCTAAGTGGTTTTGATCATCTCAAAGACGGATTGATGTTGCTGATAAGAAATTGTAATACTTATGATTTATATTTCTACGTATTGAAATTAATGTGTGAAAGGTTATGTTCCCTAGAAGTAATATATACATCTTCATATTGCTGAAAAAGCACAGGAGAACGAGATCAGCGTTGAAAGAGAAATGAAAGTACAATTTGTTGTGTTGCTTATATACGATTAAAAGCTATTACATTCTAAAGATATATAAAAAATGGAGCAATGTTATAGGGGGGGTTTTGTTTCTAAAAATTTTCATTGTTGTCAAAAGCGGAGAAAAAACTCCTTTCCAATGTCAATGGAAGGTGTTTCCAAACAATTCCAAAGGGGGATATTGTTGATTAAATTGACGTTGTTAGGAACATAGATCAACACAGAACCATAGAGTTTGAATTTGGTTCGTTTAAATAGATAAAGATGGGGAACAAATACGTGATGTAAAAGTGCACAGGAGATAGAGTTCCGTAAATCCAAAGTAGATGTTCTGCAAATATCATAGATTGACGGACGAGAAGGAATTTGCAGGAGCACAACCGCTCACATAGCGTTCCATGAGAGAAATTGTTTGGAGTTTAATTGCATGAGTGTATGAGGAGTTAGCAAAAAAGGTTAAATTTCATTGTAGAACATGGATTCGACAACCAAAATATATTGTGGAAGGCCCACTTACATATATGACGGTTGTAAGGAGTTGTAGAAGACAATTTGCGGAAGTCTATTTTGAAAAAGTTGAAAGGAAACCCTGCTACCCGCAATTACAGAAGGAAGGAGTTCCCAAAGATTTTGGAAAGGGAAATTGTGAAAATATCATTACAAAAGGTTAATTGCGGAAGGAGGATGTGAAAGTGAACCCACAATTGTGAAAGAAAGGAATTCCCACAGATTCTCAAAAGGAAGATTGCATAAATATCGTTGCAGAGGGTTAATTATAGAAGGAGGATGTGAAAGTGCACCCTCAATTGCAGAAGGAATGCACGCTTGTAAATTGAGAAAATATGGTTTGCAGAAAGATAAATGTAGAAAGGTTGTTGCAAAAGGATTTTTGTTCGATGCTCTAAAATCGTGCAAGAAATTTCTGAAGAGTCATGATGAATAATTGTGACTTTTAGATGAAGAGGAACAATGTCTTTGTACATTAAATTGGAATATCTAAAGGTGTACAAAAGTTAGAGATCAAATTATCGTAAGAGGGAGGTTGGGAGGTGCAAGGATGAGCTGTAAGCCTACAGGGGGTCGTAGCCTCCTTCTAGTTGTTGCTGGTAAAGAGGGTGTTGGCGAATCCTTCAGTTATAGATGGAAAAATTGGGTGTTGGTGCAACCTGTAAGTTGGTGCTTTCAAGATATTTGTAAATATAATTTTGCAGTAATAGGAAGTATTAGGGATGATGCAAAAACATGGACTCCTTTAAAGACACTTTAGATGCCACATAATACTGGAAAAACCTGGAACTTCTGACTTTAGGTGAGAATTAGGGGTAGTTCCCTAACATATTTGAAGATGAAGCAAAAATACAAAAGATAGGTAACTGAATCATATTTCATAATATATAACATTTATGCAGAAAAAATGTGTGTAAATGATTATAAAATTAGTTTCCGTGAAATTTGGTTTTCAATATTTCAGCACATCATAACATATATGTTTGTGCCAGTGCAACAATATATGAGGTAAATTACATCTATTTTGTATAAAATATTGAAAACATGTAAAGGAAATAGGGCCTAGTGCAACACTATTTATTCATATCATTTCATGAATTATTTATTATTATTAAATATTGAAGTCAGGAAAGCTCGAAATGAAAACATTCAGTGTGGGTGCAACACTTTAGAGGCAAAAATTAATGAAATCTTTGATTTCTATATATAATATTGTAGATATTGCTCTCTCCTATTGAACCATATAATTTTCTTGAGAAATGGTGAAGGAAATAAAAAGTTATATAAAAAACAATCAATGTATCTATTTTCGAAAACTAACCTGTGTCATTTAGAAAAATAATAATAAATAATTCAAACATACATCTGAAGGAAAAATTTACATATTCAAAATCGTAAGATCGTACTCTACAATATTCTAAATTTTCATAAAAAACAATGTGTTTGTCAAAGCGAAACACGCCATCGAAACTGATCATATTGATAAAATTCTAAAAGACAGGCAATAGCCCTTGTTTTTATGTCCTATCCAACAGGTTCGGTAGTCCGAAGCTAATTCCGAACATAATGGCAAACCTTATTCCCGCCGAGTTTTTAAATTTTTAAAACATGAATATGCGTTATAGCTTATTCATTTCACATATGCGATATAGAGCATATGTGTTTTTGCTTAACTACTTTGGCATGAGAGTAAAAAAGAGTAATGACATCCTTATCCCATTATAATACCATTTAGACTCGCAATATTTCATCTAGACGGTCTATGGGGTGGCTCATGGCCCAACATTACATTGGTTAAGAAGGGGGGGAGTCAAAGGAGGGAGAGGAAGGTGTAGAGGGAACCATGGGAGGGAGGGATGGGTAGGGGACATATATTGGGGGGATGAAGGAAGGAGAAATATAAGGGGAAGGTAGGGATGGTTATGGGAGATATATGAGGGGGGCATGGAGGGAGGACATATATGAGGTCAGAGGGGAGAGATATGAGGCATGGAAGGTTGTTCATCAATTTCTGCAAATGTACGGTCCATCGAATAGAATAGACCATCTGGTACAAAAAATGTTCAAAAAAGTGTGTGGCCATCAGTGTAATGAGTTTTTATATGTGTATTAAAGATTTCAATGATTTTCAATATTTAGTAATTAGTATTTATAGTAAGCGGGAAGAATCTCATTTCTATCATCGTCATCATCATCATATCCATAGTCATCGTGATTGTTGATGTATTTGTAACTTCAGAATGTATTCACCTGTATTTATTATGTATTGTAACCCGATGTTTATTCCAAGATGTATTGTAATGTATTTGAGTCATGTCATACCCCGATGTTTATTCCAAGAAGTTTCTATAATGAGAAAGTCATGTCAAGTCATTGTGGATAACACTCCTATTGGTCAAGGGTTAAAGTCCCCACAGTTGTGGGGCCCTTGGGTTATTAGACTATCCTAGTGAATTTGACCCTAGGTGATTCATTGTAAGTTGGGGCAATAGTCCCCACCATTGTGTTAAGGATAAACCTCCTTGTTGGTCAGAGGAGGAAAAGTCCCCACAATTTGTGGGGCACTAGGGTTATTAGACACTCTTAGAGATGTCGGCTCTAGTAAGTAATTGTTAAGTGAGGCCGACATGATGGAGTGGGTTCCAAGTGAATGGAAGAATATAAATAGAGAGTGAGCATCTCTATTTAGGACAAACACACTCACTCATTGGGGCACATGAGTGAGAAAGAAGAATCTCTCTCAGTGAGAGAGAGAGATTGTTGCTGTCGGGAGATCATCTTACTGTTTTGGGGTTTTACCTTTTTGGTGTTGATTCTATCTCTGAGGAAGTTGCGGGGTTTTCTCCTTTATGGATTCCCCAAGGAAAATTCTTTGTGTCTCGTGTCTCTTGTGTTGTGCTTGTGTTTTATTGTTGTGCATGTTATTCTCTCAGCTAAAGATCCTAAGATCATAATGCTAGCTTGAATGATAAGAATTCAACATGGTATCAGAGCTAACCAGAGAAGAAGACATTATGCAACTGTAGAAGCTAGGGATTCTTACTTTTTAGGTATCTCCCCACAATCCATCAGTAAGAGTATGCTAGGATGACTCTCCATTGAAGGACACATCTTTCTGTCGAAGCGAAATTCGATTCTCAGCATTTTCAATTTTCGATGCGGAAATTAGGGATTTCTACAGAAGAGGAATTTTTGAGTGAGCCTGGGATAGGATTTTTCTCCTCATCAAAACAGAATTTTAGAGACCTAGATCAATAAATTTGGTTGGGTGAAGCTCCGGGAAAGTAAAACCCTAGTTTGACTCCGAGCTAGAAAAACCCTAAATACTAAAACTGCTAAGTTTTGGTACATCCGCTATATCCTAAGATTGGAGAAGACTTAGGTGTTTAAACTTGCAAGGACGGAATATAACATCCTGGTGAACACTGTTTCCAAATTCCAAACTCAGATTTGTTTTATTCTGGGAGATATGATCCCTCCAAGTTAGGGTTCCAGCCTCTTCCAGAATTCATCCCTAAACGGGACCCCCGGGGAGAATTGATATAGCTTGGGATACACAGGTCCAAATAGAGTTCCTAAAGCTATTACAAGAGGGTCACATATTGTACTTTGTGTGGTCTGAATTTTAGATCGAGAATATGAAACAAGGACACATGGAAGTCTGTACAACATCGCTGTTCTGAATAGTCCTGTAACAGGTCACCTTGGGAAAAGGATCATATATCCCAATTGATGAAACAAATTATGATGAAACCTATGGTGTTGGATCAGGGACATACGAGGTCACCTCAGTGAAAAATTTCAGATATAGAGGAGCATTAATTTAGGATATATCATAGAATTAGTGATAGACATTTGTGCAGAAGAAATTGAAGAACTAGGGCTTCCTGTTCTAGGAGCTTCCCTCCACTGTTTTCAGAAAAGGAGTACATTGGACAGCTCCATTTGAAGATATCTATATGTCTATCTAATTAGATCTAAAATATTCCAAGTTTTGAAAATTAGGGTTTTTGTGCCAAACCCTATATCATCCAGCTCTAGAACCAGGACGAACACGCTAAATTGGTAAGATCTAATCCTTTGCTATTTTCATTTGAGGTTCTCATTTCAATGTGATCTATCACATCAGCTTGATGATAAGCTTGGTGAAGTTGAAAAATTCCAAGTATGGAAGTATATGATCTCTCTGAAGAAAATGAGTTGGAAACCTACATGAGTAGAGAGGTTCCACTTCCAGAGGGAGATGAGGTTAGAAGCCTTACACAAGAAGAACTTGGTCAAGGCCAAGAAGATCATTGATGATTCAGTCACAAATCAACTTGTTCTATAGGTGCCTTCCTTAAAGACACCAAATATTTTTGATTCCTTGCCCAAGCTATTTGAAGGGAAGAATAGAAATCGAAATATGACCTTAAGAAACCAGTTGAAGAATGTGAAGATCCAGAATGCAGAGACCATGCAGTCATACTTTACAAGGGTCTCTCAAATCAAAGAACAACTTGTAGCGGTAGAAGAAGAAGCTCGACTCATAATAAGTGAAGAGAAGATGGGATCAATTGAAGAACAAGCTCTCACCATCGAAAGAAGATCCCTCAAGTGATGAGCAATATGAAGGACTCAATTCTTGAAGAACCTCTTGACTTAGCGGACTATGCGGGTGCCTAGACTAGGCGGACTAGGTTAAATTGGGCTTATGTGGAATGAATTGTAACTTGAGAGCTTGGATAAGAAATGATGAAGTCATGAATGAAGAAGATGATGAAGCTGAAGGCTCAAGAAGGAGTCTACCCATGAAACAAATAAATATAAGTATTCAATTGTCCTTTCATGATATTGTTTTGTTATGCATTTTTTTATACTCAGTTGATGCATTATGCATGATAGGATGTTTGCATTAACAATAGTATACTACTAATATGCATGTGATGGGTAGGTAGCTCATGGTGCTATACAAACTCTCCATTGATACTTATCTAGAATGAAACCTCTTCCCTGACATATTGGATTAGTGCACAATCTCAATGTTGTCTTGGTAGAGATGGAAGGAATCTAGAAAAATTCCGTGAGATATGGATGAATGTTGTATTGGCTAAAGTAATTGCATGATCATATATTTATGCATAAAAATTTTCCAGTATGAATATTCCTTATGTAATGTTTCTAACCATACAAATGCATTTGACTTGTAGGAAAGATCACATACATAATCGCCTACAAGCAAAGAAGAATGAAGACTTGTTCCGAACAACTAGTGACAACAATTCAAAGATGAAAATAATATGACCAATACAATGACATCATTGATGCAGAATCTTCCAAGAAGAAAGGGAAGACTAGTTCAAAAAAGAATGATGTCTAGGATGAAGTATCGATACATGAAAAGAAGTTCATAGTTCCATCATGTAGTGGATGGAAACATCATGGGATACAAGGCAATATTCGTAGCACGAGGCATAGACTTCGAAGAGACATTTGTAACCGCTAGAGATACACATGACAGGAAGAATCATCTGTGAAAATGAAAGAAGGCCTTGTACGAGTTCAGAAGACACCCATGGGATAAAACATACATGATGAGCTTGATGAATATCTTAACCTTTGCTACAAGGTTGATAAAGGATGACAAGCTCACAGATGGATGTGAGAAGAACTTTTGAAAAATTTAAAAATAGAGGATCTTGGTATCCAATGATCCTAAATGGATACTACTTGTCACTCCAGTACAGAATGTTTCAGTGCATAGAGTACAAAAGACAGAGGGAGTATGATGCTCCGCTTCAAAGGGAGTGACTGTAGAAGATCGTGAGGTTCGACATGGTACGATAGGATGGATAGATTACTAATGACTCTAGGATTTACTGAGAGTAAAGTGGATTCCAACCTTTGATTCAAGGTTGAACACAGAAGGCAAGTGATGCTCATGTTATGTGTCGATTCACTATTTTTCTAGGCATGGAGGTGTGGAAGAATGCAGATGGAATCTTCCTTGGACAAAGGAAGTATGCAGTAGAGATCCTGAAGAGGTTCAAGATGATTGACAGCAAGGCCATGACCTCACCTATGGCATCAAACCTGAAGCTATTGAACGATGCTTCATTAGAGTCAGTTGATGTTACGATGTATGGTCAGATGATTGGGTCCTTTATGTACCTAACGAACACGAGACCAGATATTTTCTTTGTTGTGAACACCTTGAGCCAATTCCTAATAGATTCGAGACATGTTCACTTGACTACTACAAAGCATATCCTGAGGTACCTAAAGGGTACATTTGATTATGGGCTCAAGTAAAATGTGAATCAGAAGATTAACCTAGAGGGTTATGCTGATTCAGATAGGGTAGGTAGTTCCATCAATAGGAAGAGCACTTCAGGGTGTTGCGTCAGTATGGGATCAGGTGTGATCTCTTGGTTTAGCAGGAAGAAATCCTATGTGGCACTGAGTACAGCTGAATCAGAGTGTGTCACAGCTTGTTCGGCTTGTTGTGAGGCAGTATGGCTACGGAAGCTATTGTCTGATTTATTTGATCTCCAAATGGATGCTACTTGTATACATTGTGACAACCAGAGTTGCATGAAGTTGTCAGAGAATCCAGTGTTCCATGACAAGTCGAATCATATCGAGATCAAGTACCACTATATCAGGGATATGGTGCAGAGGGGAGCAGTCAAGCTCCATTATGTTGTGATGGAGGAATAGATAGTTGATGTATTGACAAAGCAATTGGAAAGGGTGAAGTTCGAGTACTTCAGGGAGAAGTTTGGTGTTCTCTAGATAGAGGTTTCCTCTAAGGGAAAATGATGAGTCCCATAGACATGGTGAGAGGATTGGTTCCTTCCATGTCAGATATGAGTGCTGAGATCCATAGCCATTCTGATGAGTAGGTCAGATATAAGGGCTGATCCATTCTATCATGGTTAGAGGATTGGTTCCTTACATGTCAGATATGAATGCCGATATCCATAGCCATTCTGATGAGTAGGTTAGATATAAGGGTTGAGCTATTCTTTCATGGTGAGAGGATTGATTCCTTCCATGTCAGATATGAGTAATGGCCATTCTGTCGAGTAGGACAGATGTAAGGGCAATTTCCATTCTTTGAATGGAGCTACATTGTGGGGTGCTAGGAGAACTCAGTCTAGGACTGAGTAGCCATTCTGATGTGATAGAGGGATGTGTTCCCACTTGATCAGATGTAAGGGCTGAACCATTCTGTCATGGCTAAAGGATTAATTTCCTTCCATGTCATATGTGAGTGTTGGCCATTTTGATGAGCAGGTCGGATGTAAGGGAAACTGCCATTCTCTAGGAGAATGGAGGCACCTGGTCAGTTACCAGGTAGCTCATTCAAGGAGGAATGGGGGCCATTCTGATGTGACTATAGGATTGGTTCCTACAAGATCAAATATGAGTGCAGAGCCCTTCCATCATTGTGAGTAGGATGTGTTGCCGCCTGGATGCATGTAAGTGTAGAGCCTTTTCATCATTATGAGTAGGATGTGTTCCTGCCTAGATGGATTTAAGTGCAGAGCATTTTCATCATTGTGAGTAGGATGTTTTCTCGCCCGGATGAATGTAAGTGCATAAATCTTTCATCATTGTGAGCAGGATGTGTTCCATCCTGGATGAGAGTATTTCATCATTGTGGTAGGATGTGGTTCTATCCTGGATGGAAGAACATAAATCTTCCATCATTGTGGTAGGATGTGGTTCCATCCTGGATGAAAGTACAGAAATATTCCATAATTGTGGTAGGATGTGGTTCCATCCTGGATGGAAGTACATAACTCTTCCATCATTGTGGTAGGATGTGGTTCTGGCCTAGATGGAAGAACATATATCTTCCATCATTGTGGTAAGATGTGGTTCCAGCCTGGATGGATGTGAGTACTGTGCCTTTATGACGAGTAGGTCAGATATAAGTGCTGGAGAAGACCTACATGGAGGCTAGGCCTACAACCAACATGAAAACGGGCTGGCTCTGTAGAATTTCCTGTGACGAGAAGAATCATGAGATAGCACCCGTGATGATCTATATCCAATGATGATGATCCAGCAGTAATGATCCAAATCAAGAGATGAGCCAGATCTAGTGATGATGCCCAGTGATGATCTATATCCAGTGATGAGATCGAGTGATGATCCAGATCCAGTGACGATGTCCCATGATGATCTAGATCGAGTGATGATCCAGATATAAAGATGAAGATGACTTGAAGAATAAGAATATTTGAAGATGCAGATGACGAGATGATCCAAATGATACAGGGAAGAAGACCAGTGCTAAAAATTCTGTCGAGAGAATACCTTCCTATTTAAGAGGGAGTTTTGATGTATTTGTAACTTCAAAATGTATTCACTTGTATTTTTTATGTATTGTAACCCAATGTTTATTCTGGGATGTATTGTAATGTATTTGGGTCATGTCATACCCTGATGTTTATTCCAAGAATTTTCTATAATGATAAATTCATTCAAGTCATTGTGGGTAACCCTCCTATTTGTCAAGGGTTAAAGTCCCCACAGTTGTGGGGCCCTTGGGTTATTAGACTATCCTAGTGAATTCAACCCTAGGTGAGTCATTTTATCTCAGGGCAATATTCCCCACCATTGTGTTAAGGAGAAACCTCCTTGTTGGTTGGAGGAGGCAAAGTCCCCTCCTTTATGGTTTCCCTGAGGAAAATTCTTTGTGTCTCTTATCTCTTGTGTTGTGTGTTTGTTTTATTTTTGTGCATGTTATTCTCTAAGATAAACATCCTAAGATCATAATGCTAGCTTGAGTTATAGAAATTCAACAATGATCATCATCATCATCATCATCATCCTGATCATCATCATCATCATCATCTTCATAATCATCATCATCATTGTTCATCATCATCATCACCATGATCATCATAATCATCATCATCATCATCATCATCAACATCATATTAATCATCCTCATCATCATATTTGTCATCATCCTCCTCCTCCTCATCATCATTATTCATCATCACCATTCCATTGCAAATGCCTGAAAATAAAATCAAAGCAAAGTTTTAACTAAACCTATCATCATCTTCATCATCATCATCATTGGTCCTCATCATCATTGTCATCACCATCATCACCATCGTCATCATCATTGTTCATCATCATCACCATCGTCATCATCATCATCATCATCATCATCATCATCCTCATCATGATCACCCTCATCCTCATCCTCATCATCATCACCATCATTGTTCATCATCATCGTCATCACCATCATCATCATCATCATCATCATCATCATCATTATCACCCTCATCCTCATCCTCATCCTCATCATCATCATTATCCTCCTCCTCATCATTGTAATCATCATCATCATCATCATCATAATCATTGTCATCATAGTGATAGTAATCGTGATCATCATCATCGTCATCATCATTGTGATCATCATCATCATCAACAACAACATCATTTTTCATCATCATTGTCATTGCGATCATCATCATTAGCATCATCATCGTCATTGTCATCATCATTGTCCTCATCATCAGCATTGTCATCATCCTCCTCATCATTGTCATCATCCTCCTCCTCCTCATCATCATTGTTCATCATAACCATTCCATTGAAAATGCCTGAAAATAAAATCAAAGAAAAGTTTCAACTAAACATATCATCATCATCATTGTTCCTCATCATCATCGTCATCATCCTCATCCTCATCCTCATCATCATCATCATCATCACCATCATTTTTAAATGTCATTGTCATCATCATCATCGCCATCATTGTTCATCATCGTCGTCGTCATCATTATCATCATCGTCATCATCATCTTCGTCGTCATCATCATCATCATCACCATCATTTTTAAATGTCATTGTCATCATCATCATCATCGCCATCATTGTTCATCATCGTCGTCGTCATCATTATCATCATCGTCATCATCATATTTGTCGTCATCATCATCATCATCACCCTCATCCTCATCATCATCATCATAGTCATCATCCTACTCCTCCTCATCGTCCTCACCATCCTCATCCCCATCATCATAGTCATCATCCTCATCATCATCATTGTCATCATCATCATTATCATCATTATAATCACCATCATAGTCATCATCATCATCATCATTGTAATCATCATCATCATAGTCATACTATTCATGATCATCGTCGTTGTCATCATCCTCATTGTTATCATCGTCATCATGATCATTATCATCATGATCATCATAGTCATCATCATCGTAGCCATCCCTCCCTCCCATGATTCCCTCCACACCTTCCTCTCCATCCTTTGACTCCCCCCCCTCTTAACCAATGTAATGTTGGGCCATGATCCACCCCATAGACCATCTAGATGGAATATTGGGAGTCTAAATGGTATTATAATGGGATAAGGGTGCCATTATAGGTTTTTGCATGGGAGGGATGGGTCTCTGGACTACATCTATAGTCATGGAAGAGTAGACAATAAGTCCTTAAATCAACACGCATGCCTTACAGATGGAATATTTGGCCTTAAGTGGGATATGGGTGTTATTATGAGGTTTTATGCACTAAGGATGGGTCTTAGGGTCTTAAACATGGTAATGGGACAACAATGTAATAGAAATAAGTGTTAAAGAGATAAGCATGCCCTTTAAAGGGGATATTTAGACTTAATATGGGATATATGTCCCGTTTGTCTATTTTATGCATTGAATATTGCTTAGGAGGCATTGACCATGGTTATATAGGAACCAATATGAATATTTCCAGACAAGAGATAGTTCTTTAGACAGTAACATGGTCCAAAGATAGGTTTGGAGGTCTTAACCATTGGTATGAGGTCCATTGTAATGTTATAGAAATTTAACGTATTTCAGTCCAAGTTTGATATGCATTTGATATTTAATATTTGAATATTTTATAAGCATGGATAACTCAAGTTTAATATTTGATATGCACTAAATCACATATGAGATATATCGCATATGCACTAAGTCACATATGCGATATATCGGACATGTGTTATATCGCATATGCGATATATCGGACATGCATTATATCGCATATGTGATATGTGTTATATAAAAAATGTTGGGTTTCGTGCTGTGGGCCATCTTTACAGTAGAAAAAAGACATAATTCTTCTAAACATGCACACAGAGAACTGTTCAACCTTCAATCTAATCATTACTTACATAAAACCATAGGTTTTGTACAAGTTTGGGTGGATTTCAATGGGGAATGTACGTAATACAGGTCGAATGTCAGCGAGGAAGGTTCTTACATAGGAAGAAGGTGAAGATAAAAAAAAAGAATAAAAGAGGGAATATTCAAGAAATTGTTGGCATTCATTAGTTGAGAAAATAGTTCCCATTCCCCCTTAATTGATACCTGATGTAGAGTCTAAGGAATATAATGCAACATTAAAGGAAGCTGGTTATAGGGAAGATGATATTATTGATCAATTAGTAAAAAAACAATATTGTGAAGAGTTCAATAATTATGTTACTCCCGATGCAAATGTGACTCAGCAACAACCATGTTCGGTGATTCAATATCCTAATCAAATTTGTCAGCCTGCAGTGGACGTAAATGTCACTCTAGCATTTCAAACGACAAGAAATTTTGCATCAAAACAAAAGAGAATGAAAGATAAATTTTACATTTCAAAAAACAAAAAAGTTTGCATCATCATCACCACCATCATCATCATCATCATCATACTCATCATCATCACCCTCATCCTCACCATCATCATCATAGTCATCATCGTCTTCCTCATCATCGTAATCATCATCACCATCATCGTCGTCATCATAATCATTTTCATCATGGCCATAGTCATCATTATCATCACCATCATCATCATCATCATCGTCATCATCACTGTGATCATCATCACCATCATTGTTCATCATCATCGTCATCGCGATCATCATCATCATCATCATCATCATCATCTCCATCATCATCATCATCATCATCATTGTCATCATCATCATCTTCATCATCATCATAGTCATCGTCCTCATCATCCTCCTCATCATTGTCATCATCCTCCTCCTCCTCCTCATCATTGTTCATCATCACCATTCCATTGAAAATGCTTCAAATAAAAATAAAAGAAAAGTTTCAACTAGACCTATCATCATCATCATCATCATTGTTCATCAACATCGTCATCATCATCATCATAGTCATCCTCCTCCTCATCATCACCATAATTTTTCATCATCATCATCATCATCATCATCATCCTCATCATCATCATCACCCTCATCCTCATCATCCTCATCATCATCACCACCACCATCATTGTTCATCATTTTTGTCGTCATCATCATCATCACCCTCATCCTCATCCTCATCATCATAGTCATCATCCTCATCATCATCATTGTCATCATCATCATCATCATCATCATTATAATCACCATCATAGTCATCATCATCCTCATCATCGTAATCATCATCATAATCATCTTCATAATATTCATACTATTTGTGATCATCATCATCGTCATCGTCATCATTGTTATCGTCGTCATCATCATCATCTTAGTCATCATCATTGTACCCATCCCTCCCTCCCATTATTCCTTCCACACCTTCCTCTCCCTCCTTTGACTCCCCCCCCTCTTAACCAATGTAATGTTGGGCCATGATCCACCCCATAAACCCACTAGATGGAATATTGGGAGTCTAAATAGTATTATAATGGAATAATGGTACCATTATAGGTTTTTGCATGGGTGGGATGGGTCTCTGCACTAAAACTATAGTCATGGAAGAGTAGACAATAAGTCCCTAAATCAACACACATGCCTTATAGATGGAATATTTGTCCTTTAGTGGGATATGGGTGTCATTATGAGGTTTTATGCACTAAGGATGGGACTCAGGGTATTAACCATGGTAATGGGACAACAGTGTAACAGAAACAAGTCTTAAAGCACTATGCATGCCCTTTAAAGGGGGCATTTAGCCTTAATATGGGATATATGTCCCATTAGTCTATTTTATGCATTTAATATTTCTTAGGAGGAATTGACCATGGTCATATAGAAACCATTATGAATATTTACAAACAAGAGATAGTTGTTTAGACACTACCATGGTCGAAGGATAGGTCTAGAGGTCTTAACGATTGGTATGGGGTCCATTGTAAGGTTATAGAAGTTAAACATATTACAATCCAAGTTTGATATGCATTTGATATTTAATATTTTAACATTTTATAACCATGGACAGCTCAAGTTTAATATTTGATATGCACTAAATCACATATGGGATATATCGCATATGCACTAAATCGTGTATGCGATATATCGCATATGCGATATATTGCATATGAGATAAAACTGACATGTGTTACATTGCATATGCGATATGTGTTATATAAAAAATGTTGGGTTGTGTGCCATGGGCCAGGTTTACTGTGGCAAAAGACATAATTCTTCTTAACCCGCACACAGAGAACTTTTCAACCTACAATTTAATCATTACTTACATAAATCCATAGGTTTTGTACAAGTTTGGGTGGATTTTAATGGGGAATGTATGTAATAGTGTGGAAATTGAACCAGGTGATAGATTAATTTTACTCACAACAATTAGTAATTGATCATGCAAAATCACTCACAAAAGAGACTGAAATTGGAGCTAAACACTAAACTGTATTAACTCAGTGTACAATAGCCAACCCTGTATAATAATAGGTTGCTGTATAAATAAAATACATCAGGGATTCGAATGCATGAGGAGCAATTCGAATCTAGCATAAAGCAGGATTACTAAAAATAAGCAAATCCCCCATAGGTGTAAAAAGTTGATCCCAAATCTGTCATGGAGCTCACGAATTAGCAAAAGGGCTTAGGCAAGATAAATAGTGGTGGAATGGCAGCTCACACATGCTTTTTCATGGAGAAAAGAGTGGAGGATGAAGAGGACAAAAAACTAGTTCACCTCACCTAGTCTAGCTTTTCTATTTGCCTTAAAACACTGAAAAAGTACGGAATAAAGCATAAAGAGCAGAAGGGCGCCTAGGAGGCCAGGAATAAAGCAGATTTGATTCCTTGGGATTTCCCATGTGCTACATGAGTCAAATGAGGCAAGTTTGACCACTATGGATAGGTAAAAGACAACTTGCACAAGGTGGGACACATGAACTAGGCTAATAAGACAAAAATAATTAAATTAATGTCTAAGTGGGTAAACTATGGGTTGATTATTCTAACACCCCCCTTAAGCTTGACTTATGAGTAATATATCAGAAAATTATAGGGCCTAGCAACAAGTCTTAGTCACCCTTTACATACTGCATGTCCATTTAAACAAGGAAAGAGGCAAAACCAACTTGGGAAAATCCTCCCTTAAACATGGGATGCAAAACAAAATTTGGAATCTTGTCTTCACTCATGCTTTCACAACATGATCAGCAATCCCCAGCAGTGATTTGAGATTGCTGAAGGTCTTCTCACAAAATGCTTTGGTGAAGATATCAACTACTTGTTCTGAAGATGAACAGAAGAGTAGGTGAATGGTGCCATCATGCACAAGCTCTCTGATGTAGTGCATATGGATCTCAATGTGTCTGGTTCTCTGCTTCTGAATTGGATCTTTGCAGATTCGAATGGCACTCTGGTTATCACAATAGATGGTAGTTGAGTACTCTGGTTCGAAACCACACTCTCCAAGTAAAACCTGCAACCATAAACAATGAGTTGCTGCAGTAACAACTCCTCTGTACTCTGCTTCTATAGATGAGAGTGCAATGGCACTCTGTTTCTTGCTTGACCAGCTGATTGGCCCTTATGCAAGCATGAACACATATCCTGATGTGGACTTTATGTCTGTGCTATCACCTACCCAATCACTGTCAGTAAATCCAATCAAATCAAGATCATATTTTGCTTTATAGAAGATCCCATGTGTCCTTGTTCCCTGAACAAAGTTAAGGATCCTTTTGGCTGCTTTCCAATGGATCTCATGAGGCTGATCCATGTATCTAGAAGCCACACTTACTACATAACAAATATCAGGTCTAGTATGTTTCAAATACAACAAACATCCAATCAATTGCCTATACAGTGTATTGTTTACCATAGGTGAAGAATCGGCTTCTTCCAGCTTCACTCCTGAAAGGAAAGGAGTTTTG